>JAPYZA010001126.1:0-22855 GCA_030522685.1 Eupelmus azureus | reverse complement strand
AAAAGAGAAAGCGAAAAAGAAAGATGCAAAATACCCAAATACCCAAAGCACAGTGCAAGTAAATTCAAATCACACATCCAAACACTCACGCGCACACATAAACCTCCAAGCTATCGCGAGAAAAGAAGAAGCGCCAGCTCCACAGCAGCCTCGGAGGCGGAGGGACGACAGAAGTGGGCGGCACGCAGCCGGTATCGCACAACACAGCCGTCGAGCTCGCTCGCGCGGGGAGGCGGAATGCGCGCGGCCGAAATAATGAAATAAAGGACAATGAAAGTGGCAGGTACAGGGAGAGAACGAATACGCACGATATATGTATACGTATACGGCAGAGGGGACATCCGCCGATATACATGTGGGGATTCCAGCGCTAAATGCACTGGGCGTGTTCCATTTACTTTCATTATTTTCCGCGCTCGCGCACAGGACGGAGGGTCGCTCGGCTTCGCCCGGCTTATGATCAATGATTATAATGTACGCACGCCACTTGCGGAATAAAAGTACGGCAAAGTGCTGAGCGTTTTGCTAGTGTGCTGGCTATATGTGGGGGCTGCTGGTATGCGATGGGGCTTGTTTTCACAGGGGGGCTATGGATAAAGTGGGCGATTTTCGAATTTGAAAGAGTTCCAAAATGTCGAGCTAATAATGTTGGGGTGGATGGTTAAATATAGTTTTTTTTCTGATGCTTACAAATATGGTTTCGTTTAAAAAGTTTATTGATATAGTACATTGCAGTTTGGGAATTTAATGACTAATGTTCGGGGTTGTTTGATTACATAAAGAAAGTAAAATTATAATTTTATATATTTCTGTTTTTAGAGTTTTGCATTTTATACGCAACATTTTAACAAGCATATTAATTAAACAATATTTCATACACAGTAGAAAATCTGTTCAAATTTATACACTTATCGTGTGTTTATATTTGAACGACTAAAAATTTACACATCTTGTCTGTTTTTTTTTAAATAAAATTGAAACAAAACATAAATTTTATTACTATGTCTTGTTCTAGTAACGTTTAGATACACCTGTGTTATTTAAACGATTATTTTCAATACGATTATACAATGTGTACTTTAAAAACACAATTCTCCTCACTTGTTCATTAATTAATTTTGATTAAAAACCGAAACAATAATAGCCCGTTCGAAATCATCGCGACTGCCTAGCGCCCAGTGTGCACTTTAATTTACTTAGAGCGTCAAGTCGTCGGGACAATGGCATAATAACAGGTAAGAGAGAGAGAGAGATAATAAAGCGAGAGAAAGTACCCCCTCCTCTTGTGTATTTGCCCGGTAGTATAATAATAGGCGTCTTAATAAAATTTAATAAACGTCATAAACGAGCCCGCTACATCTCGATAAAGAGAGAGACTCGCCCCCCCCCCCTGCTCTACCCCTCTTTCTCATTCTCCTTTTTGTCCTGCTTTTTGTTCGCCTCTCGGCTTGTCGCTCTCGCCTCCAACCCTTCCCAGCGAGATCAGACGACTTTTGTCCTTTTTGATATAGGCTGAAAGGTGCTAGGGTGAGGCCGGGAGCGTTTTTGATGTGCTTTTCAAAGTTGGAATTTAGCGGATTCTTCGGTGTGGGAGGTAAATCTGACTTAATTCATTAAATTTTTCTTTTAATTTTTCATTTTTTTATTGATACATTGCATTTATTGATTAGATTGTTGTTTAGAAACATCATATGTTTTACCATATGTAAAACGAAAGCCATATAACTTTTTAAACCAGAATTCCTTTATTTATGAATTTAAATTTTAGTAATTCTCCTTCTAATAAAGTTTATAGTTTTCGAAAACTAAAATTCAAAAAAATTGATTCTGCATATCTCGTGATTTAAATAAGGGTGTATGCAGTAGTAGCAGTAGCTGTCAAATCAGACACGATACTATTTATTTGATACTAACAAAAAATAAGGAAACAAAAATATTTAAAAATACATTTCTTTCTCTACTACCAGTACTATCAAAATTTTAAATAATGCAGATTGCTCCACTATTTATAACTTAGTGGAGCAATCTGCACTATTTAAAATTTACGGAGTACGTACAAAAACTATTTATAATACTTATGTAATGGGTCCCGTTATACACTCGTTGATTTTTATTTTCGTATCGGCTCTCGGCCTTATCTCTCACACAGCTGATTGAGAATTTCGACGCGCAAACTATACGACGTTCGCATTAGTACTCATCAAGCCGACTTTGTATTTAATTTGTGTAATAATTACTCGCGACGCTATGGCGCAGCTACTCCGGTTGTGCGCTGTACTTCTGATTTTGGACGTTGCTCTGCAGGTGCTGGCTTCTGATGAAGTGAAGGAGAAACCGGAGCAGGATAACAATGATACTAAGACAGCCACGATCACGATTACGGCAAGTGAAGTGTCAAAGAGCTTGCCCAAGGTGTGCGACGTCTGCAGATGCATAGGTTAGTGTGCTAGCGAATTCTTAGGTCGGAGGATGATTTTAACTTGACATTGAAAAGCTTTTCTTGTTTATTTATTTTAATTTTATATATTGAGAGCATTTACGGTTCAAGCTTATTTCATCTTACACGTATTTATTATGAAATTATTGATTGCGTCATATGTTTACCCAATTTACATTTTCTAAGGCTCTTATAAATTCAAACAAAATGGTAATTATATTATTGTGTACGTAAAATACTAGTAAAAGAAAATAATGAAGCATTATTTTTTTATCTTATGTATAATAAATGCCGCGGAAAAATAGTATTATATTGAACTATAAAATCTTTAGTATAAGATCTTTCGAAACGCGAAATTATCATTTTTCTTAAATTACGTATCCGTGTCCTATCAATGAAAAACACATAGTTATTTTTGAAGCACTTCAAAGAAATTACAGTAAACAAAAAAATAAGACATATGTTTGCAGAGAAGATAATCGACTGTTCGAGCCGCAACCTGAACAGCAACCTATATGACCACGAATGGCCAAAGGGCTTAATTGATACCGTCACTTTCGAGAACAATAGCATCACTGAAGTTAAGCAATTCCCCAAAACAACAATCATCCATCTGAATTTAAACAACAATAAAATTCAGAAAATCGAGCCTGGAGCCTTTAAGTGGCTTATCAACCTAACTGAACTCGATCTGAGTCACAACGAACTCAGCTATGAGAATCTGAAGCCTAATGCTTTTGAGGTAAGTCATAAAAACAAGCACATGGATGCACAACTCGTGATATGGATAATTTTAATGATGTTATTAGGACTTTAATCACGATTGATTTTACATTTTATCTCAAATACATAACAAATTTGAAGTTTCTTGTTTAATGTCAGACTGATATTTTAGAAGAACTACTACTTATGCTCTTGTTTAATATTGTATGATGCAAGGATTACATAAATTAATGTGTGATTGCTATGCATTATATTATCTAGTATACAACCTATAAATAAATGACTTATTTTTTATTGGCAGGGACCATTTCAACCTGATGCTTACGAACCACTTGGAAAATTGAAGAAGTTGAATTTATCCTTCAATAAACTCCATTCTTTAAATCACGACCTCTTTGAGAACGTGGAAAATTTAAAGACTCTGATTCTGTCGAATAATCCATTTACCATTCTCAATCCTTCTTCTATCATTGCGATTAGCGGAATTCAATATCTGGAGGATTTACAGCTGAGTGGCTGTCAGCTAGAAAAGTTGGATGAAGTAACACTCCATTCTTTGAGGTATTTAAAAATATAAAACACTTTTGATATAAATCGATAAAATTTGATCTTCTTTTTTTGTCAGATATTTAAAGAAATTAAATGTTAGTTACAATGAGTTAAAAAATTGCCTGAAGCTTTACGCCAAGCTAGAGTTCTGGAGATTCTAACTCTGGATGGAAATCCGATCGAATTTCTGGGCTACAGCAATTTATTCCCTAAAATGCCACATTTAAAAGTATTAAATATGGCCAATATGCCGGAATTAATGAGGGTCGATGAGGGTTCCTTATCAAACTTAGAGGCTCTCGAGGTTCTAAATATCAAGAACTGCCCAAAACTGGAAGACGTAAGCGATCTTGTCTTTTCTAAGCATACTAATTTATGTGTAGAATATTCTCATAGCTCCTTAATTTAGCGATAATTAAATTAAAAAATTTTCTAAATTGTTATAATTAACAACATAGCTTGTAAACTTAATACAGACAATAGGAAACACATCCTAAGTCGACTTCGAATGTTTATATTATTTTTTTCAATAAACGTCAAATACAATTTTTAATTCACAGTTTTTTGTTCATGAAATGTATACAAAATATCAATTAGTTTATAATAATTAAAAATAATTTCATCTGAAATAAAATCAAGCCTTCCTTGTCATTGCTCATAACGTTCCTGCAGTGAAACAATGAACTTTATGAACTGAGCTCGAAGTAATAATTCACAAATAATAAGTTTAAAATGTCTAACTAGAGAGAAGAAGAAGGAAACACTACGTGTTCCACGTTAGTTTACATTTCATCATATACCGGTTATTACGGTTTTACCTAATTGAAATTTGCTGACATTTTTATTTATTTATAATTTTTTCATACCCCTTTATACATCTATAAAAATTCTAAAAAACTAACAATCATGTTACATATCTCTTACCCGCGAACCTGTAACTCACACCGGTATATCCTCACCTAACCAGCACTCCCCCCACAGAAACAATTCCTAAAACCACCACCTCTCTCAGCTCGCGCATACCAAACCAATCAACCTCACCCACCCCCGCAAAAATCTCAAAACACACCTCACCTTTAAAACACCCCATACAACACACACACACACACATACACACCACTCGCACCCAGCTTTTACAAAAGCTCGCAACTCGCACCCGATTCCGTATTCCAAGTACGCAAGCTCACGCTCGCTGTATTACGCAGTCGGCGAGTGAGCGCCGATATAACCCGATTATAGCCGCCCCCCGGCGTGCGTGCCGCGGAGCCGGCCAAGTTTAAATGGCCGGATTTTTCGCCTTTTTCCACGGGGAGAGGGAAATGAAATTTTCCGAGAGGTGTGGAAGATCGGCGCCGGGGTGTTGTGCCAGCGCGATCGATGGGCCGTACGCGAGCGTATAGCCCGGAATTTCCGGATATTTTTGGAAACGAGGTTTGCCCAGCTGCGCGCGCGCGGGGATCGATGCTCTCGCCGGCTTTTTTTAATAGTTTTATGGCTCGATGATTGAAAATTTTAATCGGCTGCCCATGGCTTTTTAGGGTTTAATCGTAACTGCAAATTTTTCGTAAATATATACTCTAGGTGTATATTTACGAGAATGCAAGCCCTTTGAAAAATCAAAACAGCAAATCGATCTTTACATGCGAGACACGTAACATCCGCAAGCTCGCAGCACATCCGCTCCGGCGAAATTCATTTGTCGTTTGTTACATCTCTCAGCTTGAATACCTTTTCGAAATCCTCGTCAACAATCCCCGCGTTGATTAGCCAATAGTCAAAAGCTCTCCAATCTCTGAAATCATTCTAAGCGCTCGCAGCACGAGCGGATCGTCATCGCAGCCGCTAATAATCGCATTATTTACCGATGCGCGCGCTCGCTAATTTTCCAGCCTAAATTATTCCATCCATCGATTAATCTCTCTTTGAAAATTACGAGGTATATTCCCCATCAGCGGCGGCGCGCGTTCCCCACTCGATTTGCCCAGACGCCCCGCCTCGAAATATATAAGCGCGAAAAAGCTCCCCCCCTGGTGCGTATATATATACGTGTATGGACGGATATGTACGTACGTCTGTGCGAATGCGCGCATTCAGAGCAGTCGCGCAGGCGCGATGTGGATTATTGGTGTGCTGGCATTTCTGACGGGATGTGTGTGGGTGTAATGTGAGGGGATTGCGGAGGTGTGTGCGTTTGGAGGCGGATCAATTTTGGAGGATGTGATTCCGGGGATTCTTTTCTGCTTTCCGATGCGTCAAGGATTGAGCTAGAGTGTGATTGGTTGGGGGATGTGTGGAAATTATGATTTTATGATTGAATGGTGGTTGAGAAAGTTTTTGTGTGCTGTAGTATTTAAATGATTATTATAGTTTTATATTAAATAAAAGAGAATTTTGGAATTTATGGAAATTCGTGCACTGAAATATCAAGTTATTGTATGTGAAACCAATAATTTGTTTTATGATTATAGCAATATTAATTTTCCTTTTTTTAACAATATATGTGTCACTGATTAGCATTTTGTACAAAAATTTTACTAGTTTCGGTTTGTTGATATTTAAAAATTATTTTTTCTTCTATTGATTTATGACTTTTATTTGCGAAGATGTAAAGGTTTGATTTTTACAATCTCTATTAAGTTGTTATTAATTATCAAATCAGAAAAAGAAAAAGTATCTGTCGATTAATTGTTGAGTAGTTATAAATGAAAGCTAATAACATTTTTCATACAAAATCTAGAATTGAGAGCAAAAATATATTTTCACATGTTAAAAGAAAAATAAATCGTGTATTTCCATTATCTTCAAATTAAGCATCAATTTTTTTTATATAAATATCGTTGTAATATTACAACATCAGAAGAGAAATTAAATTTGCAATATTAAATTTTCATAATTATTGACTTTTCTTCATTTATAAAAGGTCATTTTTTGATTGGATTTGATCTCTTTATGAACATGTGAGCCTTTAAATTAATGATAACGAAATTGTTATTTTAGTGTTAATAAGAGCACAGAATAAAAAAAATCAAGTGTTTAGTTTAGAAACGGGAGTTTTAAGAAAAATTATAAAAATACATATTAAATCGGAGGTCGAATAAAATCGTTTGCTCTGAAATTTAAACGGATAACTTTTAGTTCTGTTTAAAAATAATGAGTTCATTCGTTATAAATAAAAAATTGATTATAGAAAAGACCAGAGATATCCTTAATTCTTTTAAACAGCCAAATCTTCACTAAAATCAAACTTCAACCACAACCTTAAATCACAATCGCCCAGTCGAACTTAAAAATCCACCTCAAACCCATCAATCCCGCAACTCCACCATATATAATAATAATTCCACTCCCCGCTCGCTCCCTCCGTCACATACTTCTCCCTATCTCTCTCTCCCCTCATCCACAACACACCACATCCATCCTCACACCCACACTCACACATACTCACCCACAGCTACACATCAGAGCCCGCTTAGTCCTGAAATCTCGGGCTCGCTCGCTTTCTCTGATCCCTTGCAATTACCTCCCATTATCCGAGTATTAGGATTCGCCCCGGCGACCCGCCGCTATATATATACTCTCTCCTCTCGCGATGCGCGCCCAGCAGCGCATTCACGAGGGGACCTTTCGTTCCTGATGCCAGCCTGCCTCCCTCCCCCGAAAGACAATCTTTTTTTCTTGTTATTTTACGAGAGAGAGAGCGAGCCAGCCTCGCGGCGCTTTTATCCCCGCGATATTGAATTTTTCGGAGGGCATGTATATATGCGTGCGCGTACGAGATTATTGTTTGGGATTCGGAATGTTATGCGCTTGAGGAAGCGTTGACGCGTGGGTAACTGTTTTTTGATAAAACGAATGAGGATGCGGGCAAGGATTTCGCCGAAGTCCGATTAATCGTATACATTAAAAAAATGTCGAGCGGAAAGTGTTTCTCGGAAGGGAATTATCCTACGGTATTCATCAGCGTAATCGCTGGACATTACAGCGGAGAAATTAATAATACGGAAATTGCGGCCACGAGCTACACGGCAATTTTTTACGAAAAATCAGCATCGCCCGGCCGCGCGCGACGTATAAAAACGGCTTAAAAACTACAACGCCGCCGCTCGCTCCTCTCCGTGTACCCGCTATTTTTCGTTTGTTTAACCGACATTTAATCCGCCAGTCAGTTTTATCAAAAATGTTAAAAATTAAATCTAATCGACGAGCAGAAACGCCCGCTCATCCGGGGATCGAGCCGTGACGCGACGCAAATCCGAAAATTCCGAAAAATCGCTGGGTCCGATAAGCCGGCTGTAAAAACCGTCAATCGCGCGCTCGTTAAGTCATGTAGGACGAAAATGGCTCTCTCGTCGGGGCCAATTAGCGGGGGATAATGCCGGGGCTTTGACCCGACGGCGCGCGACTCTGTTGGTCTAGTAGCTGTATAAGCCGTCGTCGCGACTGGTACAAAGCTTAAAATTACGTCGCCGACGGCGAAGGAGTTGAGCGAAAGTTTTGATCCTCGGGTTACTTGGCTCGATTAAGAGGATAGATGGGGTTAAAAAAGGTTGATGCGTTGATGGTTTCGATGAGGTGTTCGGTGATGCTGCTGAGAGGTGTGAGTTGTGGTTGTGTCGCATAGTTCGATTGTTTGATTCCATTCACTTGAGTAGTTTATTTATTTAAATAAAGATAATTTATTATTTAATGATATTGAAAGAAAGATTTAAGTCTCAATTATTAACGAGGGTAACAAACTAATGCAAAAGAAAATATACTAAACGTAACTTTTAGAAAAAAAAGGGTATTATATGTAAGATACAGACAAAAATATTAAAATTAAGATATTGGATATAATGCTTCAAACTGGAGCGAAATGAAAAAGCAAATGAGATAATAAATAAAACACCATAAATATTTCTGATTATTATTTATATAATTGCTCCACATCTTTACATAACTCTTTCATTTTTTAGCGAGGATAAAATTGATATTTACAAAGCAGATTTCACTCGCAGACTTTTTCTACTGCTACGTTCTTCCAAATTTTTACACTTTAATACCTTATATTTTGATTCACGTTATAGCTTATTGTGCGTGTTCTATAAAAATTGCGCGTCTCTTCACGTTCTATAGATTTCTCCATTATGTTATTTTATTATTTGACTATTTGCCTCGGGCAAAATGCTTTGCACTCGGCTTACTTTAAATGTATGTCTGATCACATTTCCTATCGATTAAAACTAATCTTTGGTTACAATCTTTGTAATAAATTATTTTACAAAATTGGACTATAGTAACGTAACAAATTACTCATTTTGTGCGCTTTACGCTTTCCTTTATATGATTGTAATAAGTAACTTCAACAAAACAGGAATCTCTAACCTATGATGATTTTGCATCAACTATATTTGACAATGAAGACAAAATTAGTGTTACCAAGTGCATAAAGCTCAAAAATTAAAAAAAATTTTGAAAACAATCATTATAGTACTGAGTCTCTCTGTATTTATAGATATTATTTATGCGCCATCTCATAAAACACTCTAATAATCCAGTTTTAAAATCACACTTCACTGAAAACCGTCTCAACACTGTAGCATATTGCAGCATGCACTGAGAGAAACCCACCGATCCCAAAAAAGAAAACTCTCAAGGCGATACAAACCTCTCAACCCCCTCTACCAATAAACCCCACAATACCTCAACCCTCGCCCACTTCCCTAACCAACAAACAATCCACGCTCACTTCCAAAATTCACTAAACAACGCCTCCATCAAAACTATTCACACAATCCTCACTGATAATCCAGTCAGCGATGGTGGCTCCTCTGGGCCAGATGCGCCAGGCCAATGACGGCCTGCTGCTGGTGCACGGCGTGATGGTGGTGCGCCAGGTGGTGATGGTGATGATGGTGAGCCGGATGATGGTGCTGGAGGTCCTTGGAGATGGTGGGCGAGCTGCGTCGGTGGAGAACGGGATGATGGCCGGTGGGCGAGCCGCCGGGGCTCTCGTCGCCGAGGACGTCGATTTCGTCGTCGTCGGAGTCGGCCATGGCGTCGCTGGAGGCTCGGCTGTCGCGGCCGCCGGTGTTGCCGAGGGAGAAGTCGACTGGTCGTTCTGGAATTGTAGAAAGTTGGTGATGTTAGGTGGATGGTTGGTGTGGTGATGGTGAAGTGTGTGGATTGATTTTTAATGGTGGAATAATTATAATTAATAATTATTTTATGTTTAAACAGGGTTCGTTTATTGCATTATTATATACTAGTGCTAATATAGTTGGAAAATGTAATAATTTTAACTTTTTATATCGAATATTGAGGTAATATTGCCTAAATATTAAATATGTGTTTCCATTTTTTTTAAATTATGCCTGATTCTGTTACACTTGTAATAATGATGCGACAGTATTAAAAATATATAATTCATATTTGATTTTATGTTATTATTTTACCGAACGATTTTGTTACGGATAAACAATCTCATGCAAATATTGCCAAAAGCTCAAACAAAGCAAAAACGTTAAACAATAAAAAAAAAAGTAATCAATCATTAATGAAATTGTTCTAAAAACGCTCTCAACATGCTCAACTCATCAATTTCTCCTCTAATAACGCGCTCGGAATTTGATTGACAAACCAATCTCGCTCGCTCTCCATCACCCAGAAATTAGCCCGGCCATCCCCTTAATCCTCCTTCTCTCTCAAAAAATCCTTTCTCTCTTTCCCTCCTCTCGAATAAATTGCCGCTAAGCCCAGAAACGCGCGGTAATTTCGTTTCGCCAAGCAATTTATATCCTTTTCCTCCAGCTCCTCTCATCGAACAATCGCGGCCAGGCGCGCGCGCGCTCGGCAGCAGGCACTTAGGAACGACGATCTAATTGACTAATTTTCTCGAAGACCCCGAATCGAGACTTTATATAAGACGTCGTCGACGTCGTCGTCGCTTCGGCCGAGTCTCGAGGCGGTCGATTTCCTTGGAGGAGCAGCGGCAGCGCCGGCCTCCTAAGAAAGTGGATGGAGGAGGAGGGAAGACGTCGGCTCTAACAAAGTTAAGGCGGCGGCGGCGGCGCGCGCATGGAGCCATCTTCCTGGGCTCTTCGACAAGTGGCTGGCGTTACGAGATGGATGAGTGTGTGTGTGTGTGCTGGGAGAAAAGCGATGGTCGTGAGGCTCTGCGGTGACGAAGGCCGAGGAAGAGTGCCAGGGATAGGTAAATCGCTTGGATGACGAGAGAGTTGAGGAAAGTTGAGTTGGAAGTCTTTTTTTCGAGGTGGATTGGATGGTTTTTGAAATGTGTGGGTCGACGAATGGTTGGGACTTTGGAATGTTGGATTCTCGAGATTATTATGTAGATTTTACTTTTATGAGGCATAGATTACACGGAAACTGAATTAACACTTAATGCTTAATCCACATTAATGACAGTTTGCCGCTTTATGCAATAGGTATATAGATCTTTAGAGTGATTTGGTGACGAAAACAATTTTGCAAGAAAAATTACTGTATACCTATACGGTAATCGTATCAGACAATGATGCGTCTATCCAAAAAATTATGGCGCAACGCGATAAAAATTGTAGCGGTACTCTAGAATGTTTCGATAAGAAAACGTCAATTTCGTTTAAATTATCTCAACTTTTACTTTGCTGCACCATGATTTTTTAAGTAAATGCGATACCATTACGCGGTCACTGTACCACCGCGGTTATTTTTCTGGAAAAATACATTCCACGTGACTGTTGCAACATCCTATAGTAATTGAGAATAAAAAATAATAATTTTCAATTTCATCATATTTTTTCACTAATAATTCAGAATCCCCTCTAAAAATAAATAATTAATCAATCAGCACCAGCAACAATTAAAACCCCTCCACTCCTCCACAACCCACCCAACCAAAAAACCAAACCCCTCCACAAAACCCACACCCCACATCCAGCAACTAGAATCGCAAACAGGAGAACGCGAAGCGCGACGCTAGTATTACAAAGCGATGCAGTTAACTTCGATTACCTCTTCCTCTCCCCACCTCCAGCAAGCAAGCATCCAGCAGCAATCCGTATACACAGAAAGCTCCGCGCTGCAGCTTGCAGTGCGCGTATAATTTCATTTCCGAAGCGCGCTCGCGCCAGTCTATCTCTCCGCCCCTCTATATAGACGCTGAAATTACCTCGTTCGCGTAGAGAGCGAAGCCGTGTGTAATCTAGCTGGATGCGCGCATGCGCGGCCTAGATTTCCTCGTTTTGTTTTCGAGCTTTTCGGCCGACGGGTGGGTGGATCGTCGCGCCATTTTGTGCGATTGCGGTGGGGCTGGCTGGGAAAGTGGACTTCTTCGAGTTTGCCCGATGCAGGCTGACGTTTTATCAAGTTTAGCGCTTGGGCTTGATGAAGGGAGAATGAATTAGGATTTTAAATCGTGTTTCGTTTGGTTGAAATTAATGTAGAAAGACTATTATTTGGGTATGTGTTGGGTTTGTCTGACTGAGCTGTCGGTTACTACTGAGCCTTATTCTTTTTTTTTAATTGAGGTGTGATCCGTAATTGGGTGTATTTGCAATTTACGTAATTTTTAGGATTCATTTACTTATAAATCTTAAATTCTTTCGTAATAGAAGAAGGTCTTAATTTTGTCTGCGTGTTTTTAGCTTCAAGTAAGCGATTCTACGAGCTTTTTAGTGGTCGAAAAGATGCACAGCTGACTTTTAGAAAAAGCGAGAGATGCAGCGTCGGCGATAAAGGAGCAAAGTAGCTAATGATCGCGCGTAGTAGACGTGAAAAGTGGTCACTTTGACCAAGGGAAAAGCTGTTCTTCTTTATATCCACTAAAGAAATTATACCGGAAAATTCATTTACGTAGGCTAATAAATGTTGATGCCTTTTTTAATTTTCATTCAACTCAAACTTTTTATAGATTTTTGCGCATTAGAATTTATTCAAGATTTTAATTGATTTTACACTCCTATTTTTTGTCAATTTAATATAATATTAGAAAATCATTATAAAGTATAGTTAGCTTACAAAACGAAAATGAGAATGACGATGTTAACGAAACCAAAAATAATTGTCAAATTCGCAAGTAATGATCTACTTTTTCTTAAAATTATTCAATTTCTTCAATTATTCAAAAAGTATTGACTCTCTTTTACCGTTCACCGTACTTTACTTAATGAAAGCTCCTCATCAAAAACCCTTTCTCCATCTAATTACAAATCTTCCATCAGACAACAAAAATGCCTCGCTAATTCATCAACCTCCCTCTCGCAAAGCGAAAATTCCTCTCCCCAAACTATTCTTTTAATCCAATAAAGAAACTCGCCCTCCTCGAAAATCCAACCCTGTAACGAAAATCAAATTAATCCCCAGCATCCGCGAGGCGCGCGCGTTACAGAAAATTCACTACCGCTTAATTAGGAAAATTCAAGCTTCACCTAGGCATATTGCAGTCGATAATGGCGAAATCCTCTGTTGCGGTTTCGGAGCTCGGGTGTAGGGGGGGACGCTCGGGAGGACTGCGAAACTTAAGTGATTTATATTGTTGGCGAAATTTGCAGCTGCGGCAGCGGGCGGCCATGACAAACCGCAACTGCCGTGTCGAACTATTTAATGAGCGATTCAATTTTCGCCCGGCGATTTTTGAGGTTGTCGTAGTGGTGCGGTAGGTGAAGTTTGGGATTTCGGCATGCCCGGCTGACGTAGTTTAAAAGCTGGCTGGCTCGTTGTGGGGCTAGATGTGTTTTTAGACGCGCTGATTTTAGTTGTGTTGCGCGCTTTGGGATTAGCGAGGGATTTGCTGGGTTAAGTACAGTTTTATGCTGGGTTAAGTACAGTTTTATGATGATTGTGATTGTTAGATTGGGAATGATACTTTTTAATCATGGAATAATTACGTTATTTACTCTTTACAGTATATAATAGTCTTTTAAGAGTTGATTGTAATTTTTTACAACTGGACGTTTAGCGCGTGTTTTTAGTCTGCTGATGAACGATTTACGCATCCATTTGAAACAATTGTGTATTTTTACTATTTATTTTTTGTGCAAATTCGATTTTTCAATCGCGCGTTGTCCATTTCACGTTGCTCGAAAGACAAACTTTGCATCCGTCGAGAATCACTATATTATTTATTTTGATTAAACTCTTCTTCATGAGTTCTAACTATAAAAGCTTCCATAAAACTATAAAAATCACTTAGTATTCACTAATCAAAAGTAAATTCATACAATACCAAAAAGGCAAAAAAATGAAAATTACCAGCAGGCGAAGTCGCAGAAGCCGATTGCCCCGTGCTCTGTTGTTGTTGCGTCGACGACTGCTGATTGCTTGAACTGGTGTTGCCGCTGTTGCCACTACTGCCGCTGCTGAGCTTTCTCAGCTGCTTTTTATGCTTCATGCGCCGATTCTGGAACCATGTTTTGACCTGGGTCTCAGAAAGATGGAGGGCCGCCGCAAGCTCGACGCGCTCTGGTGTGCTGAGGTAGCGTTGAGCTTCGAAGCGCGCCTCCAGGCCTGCCAGCTGCTGATCGCTGAACACCTTAGAACAGAAGGACGAGCTTTTGGATTGATGGATTTATAGTGGAATTATTGTGTTGGTGAAGTTTTTGATTGTTCAAAGTAACGCCAAGTTTATGGGTAGACGTGGAATATCGGTGATTGTAATTTACGGTTAATTTAATCTAGATAAAATTATTTTTAATAAATTTATTTTTTCGTTTATATCTTAACAAAGTTATCGAATAATATATACCGTTGGTATATAATATTAACGGAATCTGTCAAAAAACCTATTAATAATTATTATTTAATAATCAACGATCATATGCACCATATGTAATCTTCTAAACTTGCACTTAAGGCGTTAATCACTTTATTTATAATACAAATCTACGCAAAATTTAAACCACTCCGAAAACAGTCACACACTTTAAGACAAAGCTGAAAATGTACCACCCGTCTTAAAATTAAACATTAAACTCACTGTCCTCGCTTTCCGTCGGCGACAATGCTTGAGTGCCGCAAGCTCGCCGACGCCGGGCACGACGCCGACGCCCATGCCGGCTCCGCCGAACAGTGGTCCAAGGAAAAAAGCCGCGGCTGCCGGTGGTGCCGTCGGATAACCCGGAAGTAGATTGTTGATGGCGAATTGCTGGTACTGCTGTGTCGTAAGAAAGAAAGGAAATATATCTTATTTGTGCAGCGTTCAGTTTATTGCTTTCAGAATGTTTTTTCTCTAATTGAAAAACTAATACTTTTGCAGTTTATTAAGATCATCGGCCGAATATTAAAATTAGTACACGTAATAAAAATCTTATTTTGTGAATGATTTTTAGCAGTATTTTAAGTAATATGTAAAGTTCATTAACTTAGATTTAATAAATAAGTAAATACAAGAAGAAATAAAAGAAAATTTTTTACTAGTCGACATAAAACTCTTTAACGAGAATATAATGACCTATATTTTCTATGCAACTTTTAATTTTTTACAAATTTTCCATCACGAAGTTGTAGTTTTAATCATAACGATAATTTATCGTCGAAAGATTAAAAAAATTTATAAAATGTATGTTAAAAATATGGATTATTATATATTTGCTAACATAGAATCTCTGCTATAAATTTTTTTTTAACTATATCTATAGAAAAAGAAAAAACGAAAGCTTCCCAGCCATATCTCAAAAAATCTCACCAAATCTCGTACCGTATGTTGCTGTTGCTGGCTGGCATGTTGCTGTTGCTGTTGATGCTGTTGCTGCTGCTGATGATGAACCTGCTGATTGGCACTGAGGTTGTGATGATGCGACGTGCCGTGATGTTGATGAACCGAATGACTATTGTTGTGTTGCTGACTGTGGACAGCTGCTACGGCTGCAGCGGCTGCACCCACGCTGCCACGACTCAGGATATCCTCGATGAGGAAGGAAGTTCGGCTGGCCGAGCTCGCGTTTTGCTGCTGGGCCTGCTGCTGCTGACACGTCGACTGCATATCTCAAGCCGCCAAGGAGCTGAGGGCCTGCCTGCCTCAACTGTCAGAGGTGGAAATTGTTGCTAAGTTATGATGTTGTTGAGAGATTTTTTTTAACGTAAAATAACGCTCATTGAATGTGAAAGTACTCCAGACTAGATTACTCTTTATTATTTGATTACTCTTATTGTTTGATTGAATTTACTCGTTTAAATTCGTAATGATACCAATAATTATTAAATAGTATTGCATAAGTAACTTTGTGACTTGATTCACCTGTGTGCTTCAATGTTATTTATAAAATGGTTAGCTTTCCATTATTATTTGAAACGTACAATCAAGTAGACATTATTCGAAAATGGTTGGAATAGTTGAGTATAAGCAGATGAGTTAGACCAAGTATTTTAGCAGCGTATGTTTTAATTTTTTTATGTCGCTTACTTTCAAATTACCGTTTTTATAGAAGTTGTCTGTTGGGGCTTAAAATATAAATATGTACACTGTAAAAATTGATTTTCAATAGCACCGAAATGTGTTAATTAATTGTCTGTAAATGGCGAATTTATCAAGTTGTTCTCGACTGTTTTTACTTTAGTAAAATTAAAGAACAGGACTTACCTTGAGCAATCACGTTCTTCTCTTGAGAATACGGCGCCAACCCATCAAATTCATTGCTTTCTTCAACATTTCAACGAAATTAACCAACCAATTTATGAATTAGTAAAATCTAAAATCAACTTAATTAAATACATAAATTGCGTCACAGAACTATCAGTCTCCAAGTTATGAGATCAAAGTTGATACACTTTTATACAGCATCGCAGCACTCACATGAACTTCAACCACGTTACATATTCGAGGTGATTACGATCCAAACGCATCAGAATTTCCAACATCTCATCCAGTGTCACTCGTATCCACGATCACAAATACAACAATCCTTTGCCACACTGGTCCCATCCCAAATGCTCAAAAAGAAATTACAATCCTCACACCCATTAAAAACGTATAACCCCACATTTCCACAGTAAGTACACCAGCGTCCCACCGAGCACTAGAACCCGCTCCTTCTTCAAGCCAAACTGCCTATCACATCATCATCTCCGATGACTCCGGCGCATGACGTCTGCTCATTAAGCTCGTCTACTACGGCAACACTAGCCCATCACGTGCTCCGACTGGCAAAACAGCTTTGCGGCCCAGCGATCGGTCCGTCAACCCTTGCGCGCAGCATCCGGCGCTCTCTTCTCCTACCCTCAGCCTCCATCTCTCACCCCCCAGCCTCGGCCATCATTGGTCGACGTCGCGACGCTGGGGGGTGGCGCCAGCACCGAAACTAGGCGGTGCCAGTGTTGCCATGGTTACCAGAACCCCCCGACGAGGGAGCCAGAACACAGGTTAGAACTGGCGAGAGGGTGCGATCTTGAGGGCTGCGCTTCCTTGATGTGCGCGCGCGCCAGCCGGGAGATGTGATATATACGTCTGAGACGGATGCATGCACACGTCAAGTGGTCTTCTCTTTTAGCTGGTTATAGAGATCGGGGGAAATTGCAGGTATTATGAGCCAGCGTTGGGCCGCGCGCAAACTGTTTTGTGCCGCGCGCGCGGTCGCTTCATTGAGGTTAGAGTTGAGCTTTTAAGAGTTGGAGGGGGGTGGAGGTAGTGGATAGAGTTAACGGATTTTTTTTAACGTATTTAATTGTCTGGTAATTTTGTAATGGGTGGGAATGTTGGGGGAGGAGTTTTCGCGAATTTGTTTATGTGATGGGGAATAGTTTAAGAATATATTCTTTTGTTAATATATTTTGCTTTATTGGACCTTGTTAACGCATCGAAATTATGAATATAAAATAAAATAAGAGAATTATTATTATTATTTTTATAAAGGAATTGAAGTATACCGTGAGAAAAGAATCCTATGGAAAAGCAACGATTTTATTAGCATATGACGCTAAAATTTCTTTCAAAGCATTCACCAGCCAAAGAAGTTCGCTTCGGTGGATCAGACATACGTAGATTATTACATTCTCATGCATGAATTCTCTCCGATCGGAGAAATGGAATCCTGAATACCTTATATCCTTCAGATCATATATCCAATAATATATCTAATAATACGCTTTTGACGTTCCATTATACGAATTCGACGTTCTAATACCTTTTACTTGAACTTTCATACCTTATCATCGCTTTTATGAAATTATTTCATTCGAACTCCCAAATTAATTGATATTTCTGTTACATAATGTTTGGAAAGTTTGAATAATCCTGTCGAGCTTCGTAATTGTTGGAGCTTTAATATTACACCCGTTAAGCCGTATGCGCGGAAAATTTTCGATGAAAATTCCGCGTTTATTTTACGACGCCGGTAAAGCTGAAGGTATGCGAGTTTAATTGAATCATGCGTTTCATTAGTAAAGTAAAAACGTCAGACAAAGGATTCCATTTTCGAGTATAATGGATAAATATTTAAACTTTTTCCAATGTTTTTGTACGCATAGTTCGGATTCGTAGTTAACGAATGAAATAACTGCAACATTTTTTCTGTCATTGGCGAGAGTTACAATCAAAAAATTTTGTACGCATTCTTTAACTTGAGTTAACTCTAAACTATTGGACATTCGTATAACTGAATACAAATGAGAAATTTTGTTGACACAGCGTTTTTAGTTAAATTTTCATAAATCTAATATATAAACAATTTTCGAGATGATTAAATTACTCAACTTAATACATTTATTACTGTTTATTTTAATTGAAAGTTGTACTAGTTTTAAAACTCATTTTCATGTTTGATGACTTAAAATACCCTGAGAGAGCTAACATTCTGAAAAATCTAAAAAATTATTATTTTATTTGGTTAAGTTTTTAATACAGTATAGGATGATAGTTTTTAAATTTTCTCCAGTCTGTTGTATTCACAAGGACACAAATAGTAATTTTAACTAAAAATTTTGCCCTTTTTGCAAAGTTTGTTCTCTCATCGTAGTTTAGTTAAAGACAGACAAGTACAATAAAATCATGCGCATGTATGAAAATCACATACAGAAGAATTTTGATTGTTTATGATTATAACTACTTTATAGTAACAAATTAAGTAATTTTTATAAATAATTATTTAAACTTTCTTTTTTCCTTTAGTCTAGGGCAAGGAATATACATCTAATTGAAATTTTCTATTTTCAATATTTGAACTCGATAAATAGTCCCAAACAGATCCTTATTAGCTTCAGCTAATCAATCTTCTATATCCAGACTAAATTAACCAAAACTACAGTTAATCGTACAAACGATGAAAACATCAAGCCTAGCATCATCGCCTAGTAAACCTCACTCATCCAGCCTCATCATAAACCTCCTCCTTGTCCGCCAACCCCAAAGCTTCTCATCCGCATGCGCAAATCCAGCTTCGATGCAGCGCACCATATCATTCCCTAGATCAGCGCAGCGGCTGTAACTTCCCTGAAACTCATATAGTCCCTTCCGCTTACACACACAAAAGAGCCAGAAACCGCACCTGACAATAAGGCTCGCACGAAATCGACTCGTGCCAGAGGCAGGCGCCGATCGTTAAGTGAATCAACGTCCGGGCTAATTGCGTTACGTGCGTGCGCCCAGCCTCCCACGCATCACGGCCTGACACCGCAATCTGCGCGCGCGGAGCCACGAGGACACCGGTTGGATTATTTATGTCCTTTGGAGGTGAGCCGGTGCGAGGCGGCTGTTTAGGAGAGGACGAGGCTGCGGCTGGTTGGAGAGATTATTACTATTTTTGATGAAGTAGGTTTTAAGTATGTATGTTTGTCTTCAATGGAGCTGTTGGAATCTGGAAAGTATGATTGTATGATTTCGCGATAAGAGGAAACTTTTTCATGTAGAATACATAATCTTTCACTCTTTTAGGTTTAGATAGAGAAATTAATAAATTAGTCATTGGTATGAATGTACATGTGAGTAATAGTATTCGAGAATAGATTGGTTTTTAAAATTTATTATCACAAAATCATGATTCATACAGGTTTGTTCGCTGGCAAGCATGTACATAAAAAAGGTATTTAAAAAATCTGCACCTACATTAAAAATTACAATAAAATCTAAATAAGGAAAAGTGTGCTTAAATAATAAATATATCTTCAAACTTACGCAAAATGATACAAAAATACACATGAATATTTTCAAAACCTATTGTAACTTGACCCCAGCCTCTTCATTTTTCATATTCAAAAACTGTTTTTCTCAATGCAAGATTTCTATATTTTTTCTAAAGCATATACTAAAATACAACCTAAATTAATGATACTTTTGGTTCGCGCAATCTTCATGGCACTCCGACGTACCAAATTCACGTACTCGCAATAATCAAAAAACGAAAAACAAAAATAAAAATAAATTCCTTCCATCCGACAAAACCAATCTTAAAAAAAAAACAACCCAAATCGTCCCTCTATACATCGTCATCATAGGGTGAAGTCCGTTTGTAGAAAGCCCTGGAGAAGCTCGCCGGTCCCTGGGAGCCACAGAAGAAGTAGCCCCGCCTCCAGAGCACGAAGAAGATGAAGACTATGGGAATGGCCAGCAATACCCCAATAAGCATGCCTACAAGGACAGCAGCGTCACGCTCAGGACGAGCTCCGTACATGTCAGGACAGCGCAGCTTCCAACTGGCAAGAGAGATCAAAGTTTTGTTGACGTGTTCTGGCGGGGAGCTGCAGCGCAAATTGGTGATATCGGCGTGCATGAGCTTTTTGCCGAGCTGTGGTAAGAGAGTGCCGATCTGGAAGGAAAGAGTTGGATATTTTTATTGGTGCAGTTGGATTGTTATAGGATTGAAGAGTTTTGTTTTATTTTTTGAAAAAACGTGTATAGAACTTGATGTAGCGTAAGCTTTTCGTATAGAATATCAAATAGTAATTATTTTTATCTTTTTTAAAGCGTGAAATGGCTTGATTTTAATTATTTAATGGTACTTAACTAATTTCCTTGTTTATTATATAGATAATTTTTATTTTTTCAAGAATTTACAAGAATTTCATAATTCTAGGAACAATGTTCAAGGTTAAAACAAATTGCTAAAATACTTCAGTTTCATTTAAATGTACATATATTTATATAAACTTTTTACTTCAAATTATGATTCAAGTTGAGATAATTAAAAAAACTATTTTAGTACTTGAGAATATAAAAACATTTTGATTATATTAACCATTGGAGCAAATCTATAACTATAATATTGCGTTTTCAGATCTCTTTTACTACTTATTGTCTTACACTGATATTATATCTACAGTAAAACGAAATAGAAGTAGATAACATCCAATATTGATAAGAGAACAATATCTAATAGACTTTGTAACTTTTTAGCACATTTCCATGATTCACCGTTCTATTTTTAGATAATTTTACAACAACCAGTAATTAATTTTTAGACTCAACTTTTTTTTCATACTTTGACAATTATTATTGTATGAACGATGATTTTCAAAAATAATTTTTCACCTGTTATTTACTTAATCATTTCTTTTTATAGCATAATATTAAATTGAATTTTATCTTTTATGAGTCATACGTACCACTTCCGTTTACTTTTTTAATTAAAACAATTAATGATTGACAACTAAATGTATGACACAATTTAAAAACACCGCGATACATCGAAAAGAAGTTGATTCATTCATTTCTATAAATATAATCAAAAAGTTTTTTACAAAAAATTAGGACAAGGAGATAATAAGAAAGAAGATAAAAGTAATATTCTATAAACATTTAATTTTTGAAGTTCAAATAAATAAATCTTTGTTAATTACTTATACGGAAATGATAAAATAACTCTTATATTATAGACAAAATTAAGTTCGAGGTATTTATAGAAATCGGGAAATGAAGTTACTTATATCTCCTGACTTCTTATAATTTTTCTGACAAAATAACATAATAGATACATTGTAATTTTGCTAATCGTAATTTTAGTAATCAATACTATCAAATATTTTTGTAACAAAGTAATGCAATAATAATTGCGCTTCTACTGTATTCTTTGAAAGTGAAAAAAATGTTAGTAAATCTGCTTGAATATCCATTGTACTTACAAGGTACTGATTGTCGCAGTCACACGCCCACGGATTGTTCCTTAGATCCAATGTATCAAGTTTATCCCATCGTGCGACGAAATTGGCCGGCAAGTTGGTCAGTGCGCTGTTGGACATGTTGATCGATCTCAACGGTGGCCAGGTTGCGCCTAATTCTGACTAAATATTTAATTTTACATTATTATTCATGAATTTTTATTTAGTGCTAAATTTACTATTTCAATAAACAAATT
Source organism: Eupelmus azureus (assembly GCA_030522685.1). Lineage (NCBI taxonomy): Eukaryota > Metazoa > Arthropoda > Insecta > Hymenoptera > Eupelmidae > Eupelmus > Eupelmus azureus. Next base: position 886 of record JAPYZA010001126.1, on the reverse strand, counting down.
TTACATAAGCAATGATAAGGTCAGCTTGATTTTAATTAAAATTAAATGATTATTTTTAATCTTATCGGTTTATCGATTCTACACATTTCGTAAACACAAGAAGGTGATCTAAGATTTAATTTGTCGTTTGTTTTAAATATGAACGCAACTGAAGCAGTTTTTCCATACCGACATTACTTAATTTACATATTGTATTATTAACTTGAAAAATTAAAAAGAAAAAAGAGTTAAACTGACCGGTTTAGCGAGGGAGAGATCACTGACTTCCTTCAATTTGGGACAGTTTTCGATATTCAGATTCTCGAGAGACTCTAGATTCGATAAGGCGCCTTTCTCGATCTTTGCCAATTCTGGCATATTGGCTAGGTTTAACGTCTTTAAATGTGGCATTTTCGGGAATGAATTGTCGTAGCCAAGAGACTTGATCGGATTTCCATCCAGGGTCAAATTTTCCAGAACGCTAGCATGGCGTAAAGCTTCAGGCAGTATTTCAAACGCATTGTAACTGACATCCAATGCCTTTAAATATCTGACAAAAAAAAAGAAGATCAAATTTTATCGATTTATATTTTTACGATCATTTGAATTATTAGAACAAAAGTGATTTTATACTTTTAAATACCTTAAAGAATGGAGTGTTGCTTCTTCCAATTTTTCTAGTTGACAGCCACTCAGTTGCAAATTCTCGAGATAAGGAATAGCGCTGATCGCAACAATGGACGAAGGATTGAAGATGGCAAATGGATTGTTTGACAGAATCAGAACCTTCAAATCTTCCACGTGCTCAAAGAGGTCATGATTCAAAGAATGGAATTTATTGAAGGCTAAATTCAACTTCTTCAGTTTTTCGAGTGGTTCATAAGCTTCAGGTCGGAATCGTCCCTGT
>JAPYZA010001125.1:0-22748 GCA_030522685.1 Eupelmus azureus | reverse complement strand
AGCATGTGGTGTGGGATTGCTGAGTGGATTTTAAGAGGGTTTTTTTTTGGAGTTTTGGGAAGGAATTATTGTTTTTTTTTTGTTTTTACGAAGTTTTTTGGAGTTGGAGATGTTTTTCAAGATACACATTTTGGGGGCTGGTAATAATATGTTATTATTGCTGCTGGAAATGTGAAAGAATAATTACGGGGTAAATTTAAGGTACGAGAAATTCCGTATAAAATAATGAACTCTTTCGTCATAATAAATCTCTTGGAAAAAAGATTCACGTCTTGCGTCTCTTAGTACCTCTTAGGCAATCAGTGGATATTTGTCTAGAGGAAGGGTCAACACCATTACTCTAAACGATAATGCATTTTCGATTAAGAAATCCTGTGCATCAACAAGGAGGAAGTAGCTACACAGTCCCCACTGTCGTGTGTTTGCTTATCTAGCCACTGGAGCTGCTTTTTCCGTCGTAGTAGTTTTCGAGCTCCGGCATTAGGATATTTTTAGCGGGCCTATTAATGAGTGTGTATAGCTTAAGCTATAAGCTTAAGAAAGCTTATAGCAAAATACATTACATATTTATGCTGTGCGATTAAAATTTCGGACATGCATATTTCACATCTATTTTTAAACGAACTATAATATATCCAAAAAGTTATCTCGCTTGTAATCATACTTTTTTTAAAGAGATTGTCCAGTCGTTTCCCAAGAAATATTAACCAAATACACAATTATTAAAGTTTAAATTTTCCTTCCACAAAATTACGTACCATCACGAACTTAACGAACAATCTTCCATAATAACGGTCGCATCACGCATGTAACCGTCCAATTTATACACACTCCCAATAACGCGTTAACCCAATAAAAAAACGAGCAAATAAATAACTCTCGTTTTACACCGGATTACGCAAATTGCATTATGCCGTGTCTGAGAAAGCCAAAGGAGGATTCGCGCGGCCATCCGTACATGCCCACATGTCTGTATGCACACAGACACGTATGCACATCAGCGGCTCGCGTGCAGCTTAATGAGAGGCGCGCGAGCTCGCGGCTGCATTTATTATGAATCGAGCGGAGAGCCGCGTATCTTCGACAAGCTAAATTGAATGATGATCGTGACATGGCGCATTGGCATCCGTTGAAATATGGAATACGCCGTTTTCTACTTGATAGCCGTACGTCGTGTACAATGAATCGATTGATTCGTCTTCTCTTCTTACTCCTGCCTGCCGAGATGTATTGGGAGCTTGTTTGCAATAAAATTAGCCGGCCGGACTGTTTGAGGGGAACGCGCAGGTTTTCTCGGTGTATTTACATGCGAAATTGAGCGGCACGGTTGAGGTTTAGCTTCGGGTTTAGCCTTCTTTTGCGATAATTATTGTTAAAACAAAGTCTTTTCGACTTTCAAAGTCGTTTAAAAGCGCGTAAACAATTACTAAGGTGTATGGAAGGTTCGTAGTGTTCCGATAAGTATAGGTTTCCCATTTACAAAAGCGATATACGCACGGCGCAAGGTTAATGAATACATCACCGGCAAATGAACAGTCTTATCGCTCAATAAGTATGATTTATTAAAAAATTAGCGATCGAGCCCAATAATTAGCGCGTGCCACTTAAGTTAAATCAACACTCGGGCACGACGATAATGTCAATTTTACGAGGGCGAACGTAGCACACAATGCAGTTTTACGACGCTCTGAATACCGCTGGGGACATACCTGCGAGATCCATTCATATACGCACTCGTACGACAGTACCCGGTGATTCATAATTGTGAGAATGAGCAGCGCCGACGGCGGCTGTATAATTATTTTTTCAATCGAGAGAAAAAAGCGCACAGCGCGGCAATCCGGCGTATGCAAATGAAAAATCGTATATTTTCCCGCACGGAGGCACGTAAAACGGCCGGCGTAATGGCTTTTCGAGTATTGTTACATAATTTGCCTCGTGACTTTCGCGCAGCGCAGTGGCAGTACAATGTGTATAAGGGCGAAATTACACGGGGAAATATTCGAGGAGAAAAAAGGAGACACTTGTGTATGTATATACTCGGGGAGTGCGCTGTGTCATTTATGAGAAAAAAATTGTCGGAATAACCGAAATTATGAGAGGTGGTTTTTTTTTGTAGGAAATTGCTGTTTGGGCTTTACCTTGAGAGATTTTTATTTTGCGCGTGGGCGGGCTGTCGATGCGTTCAGGAGATTACGGTGATTGACAAAATTCGTGATAAATTAAATAAAATAACGGTTGTTATACGCGTATTTGTATACGCGAAGTCCGATTGCAAATGCGGTTATCTGATTTGAAAAGGCTCGATGGAGTTTAAAAGGTGATGTAAAAGAAACTGACAGAAGAAACAATACTAATCATACGTTGTGTAGAAATTTTATTTACATTTTAATCATTTTCTAGGTTTGCACACGCACTAGACCGCGATCTGATTGATCGATCGATTGAGATTTATTTTGCCGTGGCATAGTTGTTCTTATGACAGGCGTAATGTTCACAACAATAACAATGCGCGCGGTCAAATAAGAATAATAAAGCTAAATTGTACGTCTAAGAATGAAAAATAATCGGCACAAGGAAAAATGTAATAACAAAAAATTTTAGTTTTGTTATAAAAATATTAAATGCTTGTAAAAGGTAAAAAAGTCTGTAAGTTGGTAAGTTTTTTGCCTCTTAAATATACATACGTTTTACTGTAAATTTCACATGCGCCGCGCTTGTTAAATAAAGGTTATTTTCTTTTTTTATTTTACAAAGCATTTTATTTTACAATTTCTTTAAAAATTGCATGCGCATATTTAAATAAAGAAATGTGCTTAGAATTAACATAACCATTAAATATCTTAACGTAACTCATAAATAAACGAATATTTGAGCAGTATGAACAAGTATTATTTCGTTAAACGAGTAGCAGGCATTTAACCTGTTGATTTAACAGGCAAAACATCAGTTAACATGTTTCAAAACACACTGTTCTTTACAATTTATACCACTTAATTTTTAACTCAATAAATCAACAAAAAATCACCTATACAAAAACAATAAACGAATTCTCAAAACCAACAAGGAAAGAATCATTTACTTAGTAATTTCCATAACAAGTACATTTCCTTCACAAACGCATGATTCACATCTATCCACCTCATACCAAACCAAAACTCAAAACAGTCCTAACGCACACAAAACCCAAGCGCACCCAAACCCCCCGAAAAATCCCAGAGCCAAATACAATATTCTCAAACGAGAATAAAGAAGGCCCCTCTGAAACATAAACGCGGCGTGTTGTGCGCCGCTACAGTGTAGAAATATCCACCCACGCTTAGCCGCCGTTCACCCGGAGAGCTGCCTCTCAACGTCGCGCATGCATCCACATCTCTCTTTCTGTCTCCGCGCTGCGCGCCGAGTGTTCGAACAATGGCCGCTGTTGCACAATGCGCGCGACTGGTGCAACGATATGTGCGCGCTCGCCGTCATCTCGACAGCTGACGATTGTCATTGCGGATCGCAGCTGTGAGCTGGGATATACCGAGTTTTTGTGGTCGAGGAATTTTGGGATTGGATGGGTTTGAGGTGTTTGGGGTTTTGTTTTGGGTGATGTTTGGGTTTTCGGGAGGTGGGTGGGATGGAGTTGCGGTTTTGGTTGTTGGTGGGACTATATGAATGTACGTTATTTTATGAAAGATGTTTGTGTAGTCGTTTATTAGCCATTCACCTTTGTAATTTATTGTATGATTAGATTGGGTAAATGGAGGAGTGTTGGAATAAATATACTCTTTTTTAATGTATACAATTTATGTAAAATTACAATTACTATTATTTGTAATAATTCATTCAATATTGTAAATACAATACGAATGCATTAGCATCATTATGCTTTGCTAAAATTATTGCAAAGAACAGCTATTCAATTTAAATAATACAAAAACGATGCATAATCTGCGCGATTTCTAAAAACAAGCCAATAAGTAAAAAGAAAATTCAAGCCATAACGAATAAAACGCTCATAAAAAATTTAAAATCGACTGCACTCAGATTCAAAGAACTTCAGCTAAACACGAGTCACAAATAGATATGTTAATAGCCGCGCGCTCTCGGCGTTTTAATTTATTTTTAGTACAAAGAAAACGAAAATTCAAATGAGCCGCGAGAGATAAAAAATTTGAATACTCATATAGAGGGTAAAAAAGGCAGCGAAGAGAATAGCCTCCGGAAAATTAAGAAAGACGAGATATGACGAATAGCTCGCCGGGGATTCGTGTGTAGTTAGCCTCGCATAATGCAATAACCCCGCGCTCGCGCGCGTTTTCTATCTTTGGACCCCTTTGACAGATACGCGACGATGAATCATTTATAAAGACGAGCGCTACTCATCAATGATTATTTTCTTCTTTAGGCCTTTTTATTCCGACGAGCCGCTTTTGCCCTCTCTGTTATTCTTAGAAAGGCTCTGTTGTGATAGCGAAGCGGACTCGAATCGTGAGTTTGTACGAATGTACTTTGAATATTTGGACGAGTAAGCTTGAGGCGATGATATCGATTGTCGGGATCGGGTTTGAAGATGCATTTGTTTTGAATGAACTTGAAATGCATTTACTAGAATGAATCATTTCTGAGAAGATTGTTTTATTAATGCAATGATTAAAAATCTTTTTCAATTTGTGAGTTACTTAATTCTATAGATACTAAATAACCCATTTCTCGAAGTAAACTTCCAACATTCGCACAACATAAATCATAAATTCATCCAAAAACCTACAATCAACCAGCAAAGTAAAACTTTAACAGCCTATTTCCATCCCAGACATCGAAACGCACGACGCTTCATCTTAAATCAGCAATTCAGCTTACGGTTTCGCTCGAGCGGCCCGGCACACTACACTCGGCTGTGATCTCGCTTATTCCTAAAATAACCCGCGGCATACGCGAGGCTTTAAAGTGCGCGCACGCGAGCGCAGAAAGTCTTTGCATCTTTCGCGTGCGCGAGAAGAAAAAAATCTATATAAGCCGGCGAGTCTCTCTGGGCGGCACTCGACGAAATCCTCGAGACGTTTTTCTCGGCAAGCCAACCCCCTCCCGAGTGTGTTATGTGTGCGAGTGTTTTTATGAACTCGGTGCGCCGTGGTAACGCTCGTAAAAGTAGTCGCGGAGAACAAAAGCGACACTTGCTCTTTCGAACTGTGTGTTTGGCGGCGATTGTAGTTTTGCGTGTGGTCGTATTGTTTCGAGAGGTGAAAAGGTGCTGTTGGAGACGGTGGGAAGAAAATGTGCTTTTTGAGCGAGCTTGCTGGTAGGTTTGGAGGATTGCTGAATTTCTTTTGGGGGGATTGAAGGAAATTATGTAGATTTTGAGAACGTGATTTATAAGTGATTCGATTTGGAGTGTAATGTTTTGTAGATGTCTTCAAGTAAGAAGCGTGGATGGAAAAAGTAGAAAATTTTTATGGTTTGACGTCTGTAAGTGAATACAGTCAATTGTGGTAAGACATGTTAACGTCAACGACCAATTTTTTCGTCATGAAAAAAAGTAAATTTTTTGTTGAGTTTTTAATATGAAAATCTTTATTATTTTAGATTATTTTCTCAAATTCGAACGACATATATCTTTTTTTCAAACAAATGAAACACAATCTTCAAAATCGTAATTTTCAAAATAGAGAATTATCTAATTTCCTCATAAGAAACAAGATTTTCCATCCACTATTTACCCACTAAAACAGCTCGCAACAGTGCCCATTAGAATATCCCAACTCGTCAATAAATCATCGAACCATCAAACGCGCACAATGCCAATTTCCACATTACGACCATTTTCGCTCTCAACCTCCCCTGGCGGAATAGAAAAATGCCAAACACAAGCCGCGTATCCACAGCGTTGCAAAACATTTTTCTATAAATATGAATCAGCCACGAGGCATTCGGCCGAAAACAATGGGATAACGTGTACAGCCAAACGAGCATTAAAGCGCGCGCGCGTATATACAAGAACATCGTTAAGCAACCTGCGTCGTCGTCGATTATCCGCGGAAGTCGGCGATTACAGAGGCGCGAGGCGAGCACGCGACAAAGTAGCCGGCTGCACGAGTCGACGAACAATACACAGGGGACACTCCCATGCGCGGACGACGGCTGAGAGAGAGAGACAGACTCGTGGACGTTGATGTCTGAGTACTTTCCGTTTCTATGGGCTGCCGAGGTATTTTTCTCGGGTTTTGTTCGTTGGTTTGTAAGCCGAGGTGGAGGTCGGAGTGGTTTTCCATTGTAATCAATCTGTACGGGACGGTAGGCAGCGTGTTTACGGGTGGTTTGTGTGTTATGTGTGTGTTTGTGATTGGATGGGGTTTTTTAATTGGATTGTTAATGTTTTTGGGTTGGAGTTTTGTTAGATAATTATGTTAGGTTGGTTCTCAAATTTATTGGCTACGTAAGCACAGGCTAATTAAAAATTTTTAACTGATTGTTACATCAAGGAATATAGTGGTTTTTACCATAAACTTACCTTAAGATACAGTATTATATGGATATTACTAAATATTTTTAGTAATATGTACTAAATATGTACTAAGTAAACACAATACTTAGAACTATAATTATTAATAAAAAGTAAATAGTAAATTTTACTATTTCAAAATCCGCTTTAATTTATTGTTAATAAAAAAGGAATAAAAGTTATGTCGTTTGATTTAAGTTTTAATCGAGTATGTTTTAAATTAAAAATAAATAATATTTTTAAAATCATTTTAAAAAAGTTATAACTGCCTTTATATTATTAAATACCAAGAACTTTTTCCTCACTATTGATTCATTTCAAATTTTATCATAAATACAGATATCTCATTATTAAAATAAAGCATGACTTTGATTCAATCAAAAATTAAATTAACTCCAAAAACTCATCGATCATCGTACATTCACTTCACCCAACACCCTCTCTCCAAAAAACCAACCAACCATAAAACTTCACGGCAGCACGCGGAAAACCAACCTAAAAAAATATCCCCGTCTTAGTCGCATCGGTCCGCTCTCCCCCCAAGCAACTCGCCTGCTCATATAGATGCCGAGAATAGCACTCGCGTGGCAGCGCGCGCGCACGGCAGCAGAAAAGAGCGACGACGCCTCGACTTCCTGGATAAAAGGCTGCCTGCACCGGGCGTGGAGCTCCGCGGATAATTCGGTATACGCGCGCTGGAAGCCGTTTTGGTTGTCTCCGCGTGTCTTATGCGTTATGCTCTTTTTCGTCGCTCGTAAAATCGCGGCGCCCACGGCTCTGAAAGCTGCTGCTGCTGCGGTTTCTCGTTAGGCTGGACGTGCGTTTGGCCATTTGCGATTTGATGCTTTCTTCGTACTGGGGGGGCTTTTGGAGTTGAGCTTTTGTCGACTCTGTCAAACTTGATTTAAGGAGTTTTGAGAGGCTATTTTTGAGGTTTGTTATTCTGCAGGTTTCGCGCTTTGGTTATGGGTATTTTGAGTTAAGTGAATTTGAGGGGTTTTATTTTTTCACGATAGGCTGTTAAAATACTTGCAGTTACTGCATAAAAAATTAATGTTATTTAGATGGATACAGTTAAAGTAAAGTTTTTTATTATAATATTTCTTTTTATTTCGTAGTTAATGGACCTTCTGAAGAAATATAGATTTCTAATTTCACATTATTAGAAAAGAACTTAACTTCTTTTCTCTATTAATCTATTCAAATCTCGCTAAACCAAGAAACTAAACATCTGCGCCCATTATCCTCAGAAACCAAATAAATTCGATCTCATAATCAATCGAAATGGCAACTTCGTGATCCAGCCTATACCTTTTCCGAATATTACCCCAACTCTTTCTCTAATACAATCAATCCGCATATCAAGCCCCAACATCAGTATACTCTCAGCACACGCGTTTTACGTAACTCGCCCTGCGCCTCATCCGCGTCTCTCTCACCGATCTTCCTACATAAGCTCCCTTACCAGCCAAACAGCTCGTGCGTTTTCGCACGTAAAAGAGTCATTTCATGCCGTGCCCCGTGGAATCGCTTTTCCTCCTCCTGAGAAAGGAAAAGTCGGCGCGTTCTCGCTCTCTCGCATATACAATAAGCGCGCGGCCGCGTAATAATGCCGGCGCTGTTTATAAGAGCGGAGAACCTCGAGCGCAAACAGTTCACCGCAGAGCCGAACGCAGGCGCAAAGTGCAACGAGCGCGGGATGCGCTGTGTTGAATGAAGCGCGGATTTTTGCGGGGATGAAGCTGCGGGGGCTTCGAGATTGAGTTTTAGTTTGTACAGTCTGGCTTGGAAGTTTGAGGTGGATGAGTAGGCGGGAATGGTTTTAATGTTTTTTGCAGATTTTGTCATTTTAATGGGGTGTAGCTTCTATTTTGAAATAGGAAGGTGTAGATTGTGATTGTTTGTTAATTAAGATATTAATTCTGCTACTGTATATTTTTTTAATAACTTGTCTTACAATGCTCGGACTTTACCTACTGTCCAGTATATTTTCCGTTTAATTCGAAATCAATCAATGCAGCTATTAACATTTTCTTTTCTCCATCTTGATTTATAACTTTTCGATCCGTTTCCTCCTGCCTCGATATAAACAATTTTTTAAAACCATCACGAAGCCGTAGCTCGTACGTCATCCTTCCATCTGCTATAAAATAACGGACATTATTCCTCAATCTCCGCTCTTGCGCTCGGCACAAAAGGATTCAATTTACTTTCGCGCAGCCTATTTACATCCCAGGCCCAATGGACTCGCATAAATACCGAGATTAAATTACAACAGCCTGAATATCCCCACGACAACAAAAACCGCGGCGCAAAATCTGCGATTCCTTTGAAAAGGAGCAGCCCCATAAATAAGTTTTTCGAAAAGCTCGCTGGCGCAGCCGGCCGACTGTACACGCTGCCAATATGCATCGTCAAAGGGGCCGTGCTGTGACTTTTGCCTTGTTTTCTCAAGAAAGTCAACTCCCGCGCTCTCGCGATCGCTTGACGAGGGGTATATATACGCCGAGAGCGGAATGGCCACGTCGTGAGCCATTGTTAATGTCATCTAAAAAGCCGAGGGATCCGCCAAGGCTCGGGGATTGCGGTGCCGCTTGCCGTGGAGAGAGACAGAGAGAGAGGAATTACGGCGCGTTTTACGTTTTATAGAGTGATGTTTGATGCCGAGGAGCCGTTTCTCATCGTGGGTAATAAAGCCGGGGAGATAGCTGGATCGGGAAGAGACAAGAGGTCGATTGTTGAAATGTATTCGCGGTGCGCGATGTAAGAGTCTGGAGCTTGAGAGAGCCTTGGTAACTGTAAGTCTCGTGTGACATTGTAATTACGATTTTTACGGAATTCTGATTTGGTAGCCGTAATTTCAACAATGGTAGTGTTGTTTTATCTTTTGTACAGCCGCGTTATTTAACGCGAGTTTGTACTGGATTTGAAGGTAGAGTTTTCAAAAAAAAATTGTACTTAAATAATTGTATAATAAAAGTGACTTAAAAAATGTAGAAAGGATAAAACAATAAATTTTATAAATGTAGTTTTGAATGCTGCACTGAGAATTGATCTTTTATTGTAAATCTACAGATCCATGTCGTAACGAGCTCTTCAAATGATATGCGCCTATCTTGATCGATCAATAAAAACATAAATTAGTCAATAAAACTAATATTATTGATAGGTTTCATAAAACATCGTGATTAGGATACCGGCTTCTAATATTGATAGCGTTATAAATTACCTCTTATATTTATGACACCTGTTAATGCAACCATCATTCTAATGCATCCTTTGTCCCGATTTATCAAAGTTAAGTAAACACCTGAAACCCAGCAAAACATTAAAATACCTGCATTTTCACAATATCGATACCTGTTGCAACAAAATACCACGAATCGACTTTGGCATTGTCATCAATAGGCACAAATCTGGCCTCGCCTCTCCGTATCCTCGAAACCCAAAAAGATTTTTCCTCCTCGGCAATGTGGACCAGCTACGAAAAATCGGAGGTGTCGAGGTCGCGCAGTTTCCCAACGCGCTCACGGAGAGGCCTCCGATGGAGCGATTGAGCCATAAAACTGCAGTTTCCTGTCGCGCGCGCGCGCGCAGGCGCTGCGGCTGTCTCTCTCTTCCTGCTATACTTGCTCGTAGGCAGGTCTACGACGCCGCCGCCGCCGCCGACTACGCACCGGCGCGTGAGGAGAAATTCAACGGTGTATAAACATAACTGCATACTTTTATTTAATTATCGTGCTTGAGGAGCTATTTATGCGCGATTAATCTCGAGTGCCGGTTAATTTGGTACTGGTATTGGCGCGGTTGAGGCTGGGAGGTGGTTGGGAGACGGATTAAGTGAATTAAAGTTGGAATATTTTGTTTTTATGGTGGTAAAAACGAGCGCTGATATGGTTGCTGGAAGTACATTAATTTTGTAATCTGAAGCGAGTGTTTTGAGGTGAGATCTTGTACTGTTTCATGAAAGTGTAGTGCCATGTTTTCAAGTCGAACATTTTTAGCGAAATCGATAATTGAAAATATAATGCATTCGATATATTTAGGTCAAGTAAAACTGTACAAGTGAAAATGAAAATGTGAAATAGAATGAAACGACATTTGTTGCTTGCGGTAGAAAAAATTGTCTAGAATACTTTTTACGTGGATGAATCGAAATAATTACTCGTAGATTGAAATATGATATTTAAGAATAATACAATTATTATTACAAATATGATATATTTATAAAAAACTTTATGTCTCCAATTTCAATAAATTCATAAGTACAGAAAAACAATATACAATAATTTTAATACATTTGTTGTTTTTAATCCAACGAATAATTGACGGCGCAAAATTATGCAAATCAAAAAACATATATTTAATAAACAAGCAAATTTAAGTACCGATCGTATAAATTAGGACCAACACGTTAATCAGCCGCGAAACCGCCTCGCTTTAATTCGACCGCGGAACTTTCCAGCATTCATCATCGGCAATTCGCCCATCGCCGTCCCAAAAAACACGCCCCGCCGATCCCCCGATATACCCAAACGTCAACGAAAAAAAAAGAGCCGCACCGCACACGTCTCCTCCAGAAGCGCGATCGGGGGCTTGCGCGCGCGAGCGAGCGGAGGAGGAAGAAACACGAGTCGTGGGCACACGCCTGACTTCCCTCTCTTTCTCTCTATCTTTCTCTCTCTCTCTCTCTCTCGCTCTCTCAGACTCTACGCCCTCTCACTACTCGGGCTCTGTCTCCCCGCTCTAAACGTCTCTGGCTCGCTGGAGAGGAGAGCAGAGCGCGCGTGGAAACGGCAAAGGGTCGCGCGCGCGGGCGACACACACAGTCATTGCGGCTCCTCCGAACGCAGCAGAGCCCCGTGCGCCCGAGGAAAGTCCCCGAAGAGAGCACAGGAAAAGGTTCGAGATATCGGAGGTGGATAACGAAAGAGAGAGAGAGAGAGAGAGAGAGAGAGAGAGAGAGAGAGAGAGAGAGAGAGAGAGTGAAGGTGGAAGTCATGATCGTAGTTCACGGAGTACCCGGTCGTGACCGTGTCGCGCCTCGGCCAGCAGCAGCCACGGGCCGAGGACACTGCAAAATGTGAATTTGCCCGCTCGCGCGCGTGCGATCATCATCGTCGGCAAGAAAGAGAGAGACTTTCACCCTTTTATAACTTTCGCGTGCCGTGAGAATACACACGTCATTTTTCTCCCAGCGCCGGAGCGCGACGCGTCTTCCCATCCCCGTAGTAGCCAGTGCTGTTTTGTTCTGTGTGTCAAATCGGCTTTTTGCGCGCTGTGTGAAATCGTTTCGTGAGGCGCGCTGGAAAACATACATACCCGAGCTTGTCTAGTTCGTTGCTAGCCTCGCTCGCATTGTATTCCGCGGCCGTGCGTGTTTACTCAAGTGCCAGCCCGCGGCGGAGGAGGAAGGTGAAAGTCCGATAACGCATCATTGTCGCCGCCGCTGTTGTTGTTGTGTGTCCCCGAGTGAATAAATAAACGATCCAGGGAAAGATGCCGGCCACGCAGCAGGACCACATGCGTCACCATAGGGCCTGCAAGGGCAAGGCCCACGCGAGTGGTATTGGTAAACAGCTGAACGGGAAGAACAATCCCGTATCGCCAAGCACGAAGATCATCAAAATTACGACGAACCCGCAGAAGCAGAATAAAGTGAAGAACAACAAGGATTCGCCTAGGAGGACGACCGATCAGCTGACGAATGCTCGGAAACTGAGCAGGAACAGCACGAGTTCGTGGGACTATAGCGACAGCGATAGCTTGAACTCTTCGGAGCCTGGTTTGTCCTCCATCGATCATCATAGTAATGGTCACAATCTGCACGACCAGATGATTCGTAGGATCGATCGTGTCCTGGATGACATCGACAATGCCAAGTCGATCTATGACGATCATCACATCAAACTGTCAAATGGCAGTCACAATAACAGCAAAAATGGCAGCATCAAGTCATCGCCACTGTCCAGGACGTCAAGTATACGTAGAAGTCAGAAGAAGGAGACCTGGGCTGATACCCTCAGAAGCAGCTTTATCGCTGATGACAAGATCAAAAAGATGGAGGAGGGTTGGGATGATAGTAACATCATCAAACTGCCACGTGAACGCAAGTGTCACAGAATAACGGCGGATATAGAACAGAGGGATCCTCTGGAGACTCTGAACAGGAAGAACTCACTGACTAGGAGAAATTCGTCGACCGGTAAAGTTGTTAAAAGGAATCGAGGTGGTAATCAGTCACTTTATGATGTTATCGAGTGGGAAGAGCTGCTGGAAATGGCACTGGCCACCAGGAATGGCAAGAAGAGACGGGAATCAGAGCAGAGGAATGGAATTGGTGGAGGATATCTGAAGGACCTTGAGGTGCTCCGGAACAACGTTGCGCCGAGAAACTTTGAGGTACTATATATGGAATTAGAGCGTTCATGAACCATTTAAAATATTATAATCGGTATTTTTTCGTTTAATATGTCGTGCAGCTGTTTATTATTTTCATAAGAACAATAGAAAATCGGTTCAGCCAATTAATTTTACTATTGAATCGCTGAAAGCAAATTAGTTTTAAATTCAAAAGACCGTATGCTAAATCAAGAAGGCATCTTTTGACTCCACCTACGCATGAATAGGCATTCATCTAGGATGAGCGTTAGTAGGCATTTATTAGGTGACCTAAGTAATTGCATTCAAAACCACACACAATAAGAAGAAGCGCTAATGTAATCAAGAAATGCGTTTCAGTGCTTGAGCGTTCTTAAGCAAACACGAGGAATAGTATAAATGTTTTCTTAGCTGCAGCTCTTTCATGACTCCTTCGGCCGAATAAATCAACATCGAGATAGAAAAATAGCTTTGCCGTGTCCTTAAATTCCATACACCTTTGTAAATTTAATAATAATCCAATATTTCAAGCCGATCGCGTTTCCGTCGTGCGGCTAATCGGCGCTCTATCTCCTTGAAATTTTTTGATTTACGATCCATCGTCGATACGCAAAACCGACGTTATTTATCGACGATTGGCACCTTCGAAGAAACGCACCGTTTAGGAATCAAACGAGATCGAGCTCCCCTCATTCCTCATCCAATCGGCGCGAAAAAGTAGCAGCGCGATTTCCAATTCAAAGAGCGAAAAAATTGCGCAACGGAGAATTAAAAACCGAAGGTGGAGAAAAAAAAACAAAACGCGCAACGCGCTCACTCGATTCTGGAGAGCAGCGGCATTCGCTTGGGATCACCCACGCGCGCACGCGCGTACTTTGGCAGTTTCTCAACGCGCGTGTCCTGATGCAACGTATATAGAAGCGCTCTTCGCGTCTCTGCTTTCGAATCGGCCTTCTTTAATTTCATCTCTCTCGTTCCCCCTCGTCGACAGGTCGCGGGGAAGCCGCGACGATTAGCTGGGATCGGTATTGTTGTTGCCTCTTCTTCTCGATCGCTGTTTGTCTTTTTTGTGCGCTGGGTTGTGCGCGATGGATCGAGGCCAGCCGGATGACCTTGGCTGGTGTCGTAAATTTCGGTTTCTCAAATGCGGCTGCCGCGTGCGAGAGCGCACCGCGAGAGCTCGTAAACGCGACGTTTAAGGATCTTGAGGAGAATTACGTGTGCGATGGTTTCATGAAGAGGAGGATCGAGTTGAGTGTATTGTTTCGCTGTCGGTGTAGCAGTAGGTCAGGATTAGTGATTTTATGAGATGGTCTTTATTCTGATTAGTGACCGATTATACTATAATAACAGATATATGTCGAAGTTAAGAGAAATTATGCTGAAAGAAAAGAACGAGTTATTTAGAAAAACGTTGTGTTTACGTTTCATTGAACAATATATGTTCCAAGCTTTAAAAGGATTATAAGAGTAAATTTACTTTCTAATAATGTAGTCAATTATTTTGAACTTTTGTAACGTTGAATCATTCAGAATGACTATTTTTAGATGCTTGGTCTTTTTTATAAAGTATCCGGTTGAATGTGCATTACTAAAATAAACTCACTTAAATCGCTGAGTTTGGAAATACCTGTTATTAACGTCTTAATTAACATACGAAATTGCAAAGATCGTTAAATATTAAGTAACTCATAAGCACACGAATTTTATGTAATAAAATTCATTTTTTATCGACTCAAATAAAAATTTTGTCACGTATCAATAATTAGCCCCTTACTTGTTTCAAGTACTTATTAAATTAAACAATTTTATTGTCTCGCTCGAAAAGACAGCAACAAAACTACAAAATTTTAATTAATCCCACCGATCGCGTAACTCCCGACGAGATCAAATTACACAAGTCGTGCGCCGCGAAATAATTATTGTACTTTGCAGTCGGGATTCCAGTTAACATTCCAGCGTGACCGCAAAACTCGCACAATGTCACGAAATTCGCTGGCCGATCAATCAGATAAAATTCAAAGCAGGTCTCTCTCTCTCTCCTTTGAACTTTTTCACTGGTCGGGCCGGCCTGTAACGGAAAAGCCTCTCCATTTTTGCAAATCAGCACGGCTTATCAAGCAGCTTGACTTTTCCCTCCTCCTACCCGCGCGTCATTTACAATAGAAAGTGGCGCGCGAACCGGGCACTGCAGTCCCTTTGTTTCTCTCCCTGTTCTCCAAATTCCTCGCGATTCTAATCGTCGCACATGTATAATAACGAGTAGGCGAGCGCGCGCACGACACACAACGGTTGGTCCTGCTGGCTTATCGACAAGAGATTCTTCAGCTGCGCGCGCTACTGTACAGTTTTGGCTTTACATATAAAGTTAGATTCGAGGACTTTTTAGAGGGTAATGGGAGAGGTGGCTTTCTTCCGGTTGATTTGGGTTTATGGGAGTGTCGTCGTTGTTCGATAGCCGTAAAGGATGACAAAAATTTCACCGATGGGGAGAGATTAGTGTGTTCTTTTGTTTTACTGATGCGGGGTGTGTTTAGCATACCAGTTTTCTATTTTAGAGAATAAAATGACAATATCGAGATTGCAAATCACTCGTGTGAAAGTCGAGCGAAGATAAATTTTGTTTCACTTTTCACTGGTTGGCGAACCATTAAAATCTTCACTCGACATTACCAACTGAGATCTTTTGATTCATCGAATAAACAAAACCAACCTCACTTGACATTTTGCCGTTTCATCGCTTGAATTTACTCTGCCAGTCAAAGTTTTAATGTTTACGAAAGCTGTTCAGATTTCCATCGGTAGAGGACCCAGGAGTGATTTATAGCAGATTTTCGAATTTTTAGCACGTCCCGGAGAGCTAGGTATTTGCATTGTTGGCGTTACGCAAGCTGAAATTTTGCATGCGTAGTTTATAGGAATTCCTCGAGTGTATGGCTAATTGTTCGTGAAATTCCTTGGTATCTGGAAAGGGCGTAAATCATTCAAGTCAGCACGTGAAATTCCTAAGCGCAATACACTACTGGAACAACAACCGTGGTTATAGATGAAAAAGAGCAACTTATATTTTTGTGAAACCACGCACTTCTTTTCTTTCTTGCACCTTTAATTTATTGCCTTTTGCCAATACTAAACGTGGTGTTAGCATCTCCAGACTGCAAAAAATAGTTGACGTACTTCTTTGTTAATGTAAGAATTATGGATTGGTTTTGTATTGTAAGAAGTAAGAGTACGTTTCCAACCGCGTGACAAAAGTTGATTAGATTGTAAAAGATGCGTAGTGAACAAACTAATTCAACCATTCATTCAATCTTGCGCCTATGTTACATTCTTCTTAAAAATACAAGCAAAAGAATAAAAACAGAAAAAAACGAAAGTAAGAATCATGGATTATTTTTGAATTGTAAGAAGTAAGAGTACGTTTCCAACCGTGTAACAAAAGTTGATTAGATTTTAAAAGATGCATAATGAACAAACTAATCCAATCATTCATTCAATCTCGCACCTATATTACATCCTTCTTAAAAAAAACAAACAAAAATAAAAACAGAAAAAATCGAAAGTAACAACCAACTTTCCTTTCCAATATTATTTCAACTTTCCATTCTCAAAAACCCAAAACAAAAGCCGTTCACCACCAGACATCAGCACAGAATGGAAGTGTCAACTCCATACACCAGCCGAACCTACCGCTCCCGCGCAACGGTGGCACGCGCGCGCTCACGTCCGCTTCTGAAACACACTTACATACCCACACACACAAACACCACATCTTTCTTTCTCTCCTCGCACATACCTGAGTATATGCGCGTCGAAGAGCGGACGCACTTTCGCGAATCACGTGCGCTCGCCTGGGGAGCCAGGAAGTTATGCCGAGAGGGCCGTTTATGGCATCGGCGCAGCGCGATCTAAAGACGGCAAAGACACCTGGCGGTAGCTGGCGCGCGCTTTTGTGCGCGCGAGCCGCATGAGTAAGCGCAGGGTTAACCGCAGCCGCGCGGTATTCGATTTTAGCGAGATTGCGAGCCGGCGTGATGATGATCGTGGGATGATTAGAGCTTGAGCTTTTTTTTTTCATTAGCGGGGGAAGAGTGGATGCTGAGGTCTTTTTAAGGCGAGGCGAAAATCGGTTGTGTGCATGGGATCGGGAGATGGAGTGCTTGTTTTGGTATTGCGGGAGGATGGTTGCGTTCGGTGAGGGAATGGTCGTGTGTGGTTTTTTCGAAGTGATTTGTGGTTGGTCACTTGTAAGGATGTGCGCTGATGACATTAGTTAGAGATCTTTGTGAAATACGTGAGATTTCTTTTTTAATGAAGAAATGTAATTGATAACTGCAGCAGAAATAATGAACGTGAAAAGGAATACTTTCAAAACCAAATTTGTTACTTAAAATATCGCTTGGTGTCTATATACACATTTACTTTTTTTCAATGATATGTAAAATCTTACCTTTCAAAGCGTGCTAATCACGAACAAAGAAAAAACCGGCTACTAACGTAACCATGGTAGCACTAAAAGTAAAAAACGAAGTGAGGGGTCATAAGTGGCTTAAACTCATGAAGAGAGCGTCTCTTCGCTAATGACATTTTAGGTCTTCTCTGATCCCATACTTTAGCGTCACGTAAACCGCTCCTTCTTATGATATCTAACTTCGCAATACATAGCCTTATTTTGCTTCCAGCACGACAAGTAGCTTCGACATATCCTTCCGGTCCGATTAAATTCACAGTCACAACGTTCTCTTTCATTAGTTTTTTTTGCGAATTTCGAAAGTTCAATAGCGGTGTGTCAACTCTTTAATAATTAACTTTTCATAGTGATGAAAAGAAAGAGAGAGAATGAGAAATGAAAGAATGGAAATGTGATAACGGTACGTATTACAATGACTTGTACGTATCAACTTCACGATGTCGTAATTCAAAAACACCTGTACAAGCGGTCGCTTAAATTTTCATCCAAATTACTTTGTTGTCACCTCACGTGCAAGTCTAATTGCAGACGGGAGTGTCTCGTTGCAGCACTGACAAGTGACATTCAGTCAAGTTCAAGGCTCGCGGTGACAGACGCGTTGTTTATTGAAAGACATAAGTTTAGAGGAGCGGTAATCATATAATTCATGATTGATTTAATTTTTTTTACGTGAATATTCAAAAATAGACTCACAAACGTTGAAAAATGTAGGCTGGTGAAAAAAAAAGTTTTAATTTAGGTTACTCTAAGAGTGAATCGATTCTTCGTGACGCTCCCATTCTTTTAGGCATTCAATTTTCAGAAAAGGCACTCTCCGGAAGAGAGCGCTCTGGCCGATGAATCGCTCTTTCACTGCCAGAACGATTGACCCAGAAAAATTCCAATTTTAAGGAATCACTCAACTCAAAATTTTACCTACAAAAGAGGTCGAACAAAAGTCTGGAGAAATGCATTTACTTTGTTGAAACGTTTTGTAAAGTGTTTAAAATGTAACTTTCAATTTCAGTGAAAATAACAAGTTTAATATTTTTGTTGTCAACGTATTAAATAACACAACTCTAAAGAATAAAACGTGTGTCCTTAAAAAAATAAAAAAAAATAAAAGGAAATATCCGACTTGTCGTTTTGCCAATACTCAAAACACGTTACATAATGCGGTGTAAAATGAATTATTGGACAGCCGGTTCGAGGGAAATTTTTTATCGCTAACCATTACAACGGGTGTGCAGGCTTGCACATTAGTGAGACGGCAATCCAATAAATATTGCTCGGTTACCCGCGCGTAATGCGCGAATTATCGAGTTTGTACTCTCGTTAAACGATCTTGTTCTCGAAAAAGAACGCGCTTTTACTGGATTCTATGATTTTGAAAAAAGCCAGCGCTGCGTGTAATTGATTACGCGCTCTCAGCTGGTGTTTAATCAAAATTTTAGACTACCCGGAGTGGTGATTCGGGTTATTGATTAGGAACGGGTCTGTCAAAGTTTTAATATTTTTGGTGTGTTCGTATTTTACCGGTAATAATAACGGGTAAATCGGCTGTTAATCTTTATCAGCAACTCTCGCTACAATTTCTAATTCTATAGATTATAAAATTACATTTAGCTTAATCTTGTTTTGAAATCATAAATCTTTTTCTTATTATTGCTATCAAAATATACGTTGTCTAGCTTTGATACAAATCAGACCACCTGCATTCTTGATCCTAAATTATTTATTTTGAATATAAAGTCGATTATTTCCTTTCATTAATCTACATCCTAAAGAGACGATTGAATGATAAAAAAGAATCCAAAACAACCACAACTCAAATCCATCCTTTACAAACTTCTCACCAGCCAGAAAACGTGCGAACCTTTCCTCGACATCCAGCCTCGCTGCACAATCTTTCGACTCGATTCATTGAAACACGCACACGCTCCGACAGGTAGCCGCGCGCGCGCAGCTCGTAACGGGAGGCTTGCGCATATTAGCCTCGCGATATTTCGCAATGGCTTAGCTCTCGCGCCGCTCGCGACGAAGGCAAAGCCTTGAGCGTTATCGAGCGTGGAATTCATCCTACGCGCGCGCCTCTTACCCACCTCTGCATCTCGCGCATCACGCCGTCCTTTTTTTTTTACCTCTACATTACACATATAAGCGCTCGCTCTCGAGCTAATTACTCATTCCGATCTCTCGGCTCCTACGTGCCGCCGCTGATGCAGCCGCATTGTTTTTCCGTTCGGCGCGTTGTTGGAGTCGTAAGGAAGAGCGCGACTGTAGTTTAATGGATGGGGAATTTAATTTTCCAGTGTGCGATACTGATGAATGGAGTGCGAGAGCGTCTCTGCGAGACGCGGCTAATTTGCGGCCGATTGAAATTAATGGAAAGTTTTGTTGCTGGATGGTTTGTGCATGGGTTGGGTCTTTTGTGCGCACGGATGGAGATGATGGACACAATTGAATGGCGGGGTTAGAGAGGAGGAAGGATCGGAGACAGCTGATTGAGCGTTTATGTAATTTGAATCGGTGGAAAATTGAGTTTGCTATTCTCGGATTGCTGTTATTGAATGGCGGCTCGCGTGCGTGTAATTATTGAAGAAAGTGAAGGATTTTTGCTCGCTTCTCGAGATTCCCGGCTTGACAAATGAAATGTAAATAATTTTAATAGCGCTAATTTGAAATGAATGGAAACGCAATCTTATCGAGCTAATGAATAGAAAATGGACTGGGAATTGGCTATTTGTTTATACGTTTCCAATAATGAAATATATTAGAACACTTTATGATAGCTTGATAAATGGAATCAGGTGACTTGCTATTTTCCAGAGTTTTTCAACCGATCGAATGGGTTTATTATTACACGATATGATTTACTATTTTTCGATATCCTTTTTTGCAGTCACAATGATTTTCATTCATGGAGTGTTGAATGAGGAATACGTAACGCAAAGATAGCGTAATACTGCGGGTATATTAAGCCGTGCATTACTGATTTGATAACTGAACTCGTGAAAGCATGCATTGTTACGTTTTTCTTCGGATATTAGCTTCAATTATTTTCATTTAAACAGTACGAGTATTTCCATGCATTTTCAAATGATGTAATGACAAAACGCTATTAATTCTTTACACTGAACATTTTTTGTTGATACAAAGTAAATACGGTTGCCCAGGTTTATGTAATGATTAAATCGTAAATTGAACTTGATTTTTACGACAGCCGAAATATTGATTACAAGATATTGCATACACGTGTAACTCGCTTGTTTTTCGATAATGTTTTCCTCGACTGCGTAAATTTTTTTGCCTGTCCAATAAAGAGCCAAATTCATACCACCGCCGTCATTCCGAATTCTTCAAAATTCCGTGACGTTTACAGCTTCAACAAACGTGTTTCACAAAATGTTGCCTTATCGCGCTCGTAAAGACGTCGAAAAACATTCCGTGTTCCACTAAAAAAAGCGCTCCATTATGCCTTTTACGATCGATATCGCGCGAGCGAGAAATTTGCATTAGGAGCCAAAGTGCGTTCGGCACTTTGAAATTTAATTTTGCAGGAGAAATCGGTGAGATGTTGGAAATTTTGAAATTTCGCGTCTGACAGGTATGTCGTTTTTATATTAATTCGTTACTTGGGTTGTCCGGGTCGAGCGGTCCTGCTGTAATTTTTGAGAAATATTGATTTTTCAATTCAGACATGTGGAAATTCAACGAAAAAAAATTTTACTCGATCGCTCAGCGCTTTTGGGCGCGACCGCAAATATTTCATATTACGCATCGAGTTTTACGATCGTTTTGGCTCTCGCGTGAGAAAAATTCTTTGGTCGAGTGAAAACATTTGAAAATACATAGTCATGGTGAACAAGTGGTTTTTTATTTTGACAGTAAATATATGATACATTTTGTGTTATACAGGATTAGGAATTAGGAGTTACTATTAAAACGATAACTTTAAGATACAGACTTAAATTCATAACTATAAAAAATTCAATAAATAATAATTATCCGAGAAAAAAAATACAAACGATAAAATCTTTGTATTTCATCTAGATCGATCAACTCCGTTACTCGCCAATTGTCACCTCTTAAAATACGGCCCGCCCACGATGACGGAACTCAGTCCTCGAAATTATCAATCAATAATTGCAGGCGTTCCATTCACAGCCCGTCAAAATCATGCAAATCCACCAACAACAAAAAAAACCATCGTTCCCGTCACAGTCTTACACCCAGAATCCACCACCCTCTATGCAAATCTCGCCTCTCGCGGAGACAAATAGCGGATCTACTCTCACAAATCGTCGGGACGCGTCCATTTAAGGCTCGCTAGGAAGCGTATACACGCGTTCGCGATCCCCGACGAATCAATTCCCGACGGCCTCGCGAAAGGCACACTTCCTATAAAGCAGCATATAGTAGGCCTGGAATCGAGCTCTCTTTCTCCGAGCTCGTGCGCGGGCGCGAAGTTAATTGGCCGTGGCGCCGCGGATGATTGACCGCAAGAATAGCGGCGCCGAGCGGAGCTGTTTTGCGGTCGATGGGCTCGAGCCGTCGTTTTGGCAATGGCGCGTTGCTTGCGAGGGGACGAGGGAGATGTATTTTCGGTGTATGATGGGCCGCTGATCGAGTTCCGGATAGATGGGTCGTGGAGAGGTCGGCGTAATTGAAATTTTTGGGATGGGCTGGGGGTGTGGGATTCCAGAAGGTCTTTGAACTCGAGTGGCTGTATACGCATTTTTATGTTTGAGATGAATGCAGTGTTGGATTTTTTGTTTTTGTTGAATCTGTAAGAGTCTAAAGTAAGTTTTCAGTAGGTTGTCAAAGATAATGTGAATTCTGTGTGCTGATTGATTGTGATTTTAGTTCTTTTATCAAATTTTGTTATTAAGTATATTTTTGTTTTTATAAAAACGGTGATACCTTTCATGTAATAAGAAACAAATTAAATTCAATTAATTTTACTTTAAAAAAAAAATCTTGTCAGGTTGTATATCATTACTACAATAAGTTGATAACATTAAGTATTATTAAGACTAGTTTTATCGTTGAAATAAAGTTTTTGATTTACACTTTCATTAAAAAAGAACCGCGATTTTAACATTTCCTTATATATTATGTATTCACACATATGAATGATCCAAAAGTGGCTTTGCATTAATGCGGTTTCACGGTCCGTTAGACTTTTTTTTTGCTTTGATCTCTTCAAGTACATTTTTGTATGGTTCGTTAACGTGAAATCGTGAAACGATCGTTTATATGGATGCTCGTTTCTGCGAAACTATTAAAGTGATTTAAGCGCTCTTGTTGATTGTTCAAACTCGTGACAGGCGATTTTTATAATTTTGGACATCAATAAGAGACTTAATTTTGCCGATTACTTTAATCATTTTATCTTTATACCGCAATATTTCAATATAAAATGCTATA
>JAPYZA010001123.1:0-32528 GCA_030522685.1 Eupelmus azureus | reverse complement strand
CTCTCTCTCTCTCTCTCTTATTCCGGCGCGTCAATTAAAAATAACGATATTCGCGTCCCGAGAAAAGTCGAGCCATGAAAGGCCCAGACACGCGCGCGCAGGTGAGAGAGGCGCAAAATAGCCGGCGTTCGCGCGCGCAGGCTGTATTTTCAGAATCTGGGTCAAAGTGTCCGCAGACGGCGGCGCGCGGCCGAAATGGATTAGCCGCGCGGTTCGGCCCTTTCCGGAGTCAAAGAGAGAGCGAGAGAGCGAGACCGTTTGGGTTTTCGGCGCGGGAACTGGGTTCCGCCGGCTGTCGGACTGACGGACCAGCTTATTGTTGTGACGGCTCTGGTGAGAGAGTCTGTCTGGCGAGAAAGTGGGTTTGTTGACGTTTTTGCGCTGCGCGCCGCCTGGAGTTTCATTGTAATCGAGGGGCCGTTTCGCAAGCTTCGACGTTGGGAATAATTGCTTTTCGATGTGATTGAAATGTTTGCTGGATATTGTTTTGTTTTATGAGTAATAAGCGAAGAATCGTTTTGGAATGCGAGCGAAATAGACGAGAAAAATTGCGGAATAATGAACGAGTTAGGAGCGTCTCCCATCGCTGTTAAAGTATCGCTTGGAGGCGGGATAAATTTATGGCTGTCAAAAAGCAGGAACGACCTCTTTCTCGGATCATCTTTTGGCACGGCAGAGGACATTACACACGTAAAAATTACGAGGGCATAAAAGTCAGTACTGCGGAACCGGCGCAATATTTCGAGCCTCTCTACGAGTTATTCCTCGAAGCCCTCAACTATCACCTCGCTGCACACTTCCAAACCAGATCCCCCCCGATAAAACACATCGCTCCTATCGCTCATTCAGCACCGGCAATTCCAAGCAATTAAAAAGGAAAAGCACACCCCACGGCCAAACGAGAAAAGCTCAAACCCAACAGTCCGCCCGGCTCAATTTAACATGACGCGCAAATAATTACAGCCTCGAGAGAGCATATAGGTAGCAGCTTGCGCAAAAATCGTCCAATTACTCGCGAGACGCTTTTCGCGGAAAGTGCGCTCGATTTTTTTCTCCTCCACCTCCTCCTCTTCATTCTACGTTCCGCCGGCGCTGCAGTTTCACGGGCGCGAGCCCACGAGCATTCCTCCCTTATCGCCGGCATCCGAGCATCGTCGAGATGTCGCGGCGCGATAGTCGGGAATTCTATTACTTAAATAACGATGATTTTACCTTAGAGCGTCTTTTCGCGGCGGAGCGGTTGTTATAACGAGAGGAAGAGGAGGTATTTCGCGTGTTGAGGGAGCTGCGGACGCTTTTTGCTCAAGGGGCTGTCTAGTGGAGTTATGCGCGAATTGGAGGGGACATGTTGGAGAAGTGGTGTGCTTTGGGTGAACGGTTGCGTGAATAATTTTTAGCCGGACGGCTCATTTGCGGTCTTTGATTGAGTGATTGTGGACATTCTTGAATTAATTGCTCGGGGTTTTGTTTCCTTGTAATTATGGGTTTCTGGAGAATATTTAGCACATCGCGTTGTAAAATGTGAAATGATTCATCTTTAGATTATATGTAAAAGTTACGGACATTTAACACTTTAATTGTCTTTAAAGTAATGTGTGATAAGTTCTTTAAAAAAACAGAAAAACATACGAACCTAATTAAAAATTATGTAGGTACGCAGGATTAAAATTTAAATTTTAAAAAAGCCTTCTTAACTCTTAAATCCAAGTACATTCTCGACTTTCAACGGAAAAGGTAGTTGCGCACTAAGTCTAAAAGCCCTGTTATTTTGAACTTTGTTTCGCACATAATGTGCAGGGCGCCTGTTGTTTCGGTTGCCACCCGCTTATTATGCCGCCTCGGTGTTTTAGCTCGCTCTCTCTCTCTCACACTCTCACACTCCTTCTCTCTTACGACTGTGAAATGAGTGTAAAAAAGTTATTAGTGTCGTCGGCCCTATGCTGCCAGACCGCCCGTAGAGCCGGCTAATTGCGGAACGGGGAATGAGGGTAAAAGGGCGCTCGGTAAATGACGACGTGACGCGGCGCGGCTCTTCTGTTTCTTTGAATAAATAAATAGTTGCGCCAAGTTGATTCGTTGCGGTCAGGCGAAACGGATGCGGGAGCACTATCACAGGGCCTGGCCAGCCCGAGTGCTTAATTAGTTTGTACCTTTCAGCTGTAATGTCCTGTATTGTCATCAGGCTTGTTCGCGATATACTTTTACACAGTCTTTTACGTGGCTGAGTATACAGCGGAATGGGAAACTTTCAGTCGTTAAGACGGCTGCCAACGGTAAGTCGCTGGGACTGTGAACTTTAATCTAATTATACGACGAAACGGTTAGGTTATTTGTGCTTTACGTGCTTTTTACTTGAAAAAATGTTTACAGCCGTTAATTTCAAATACCATTACTAACGCGAAGTAGGAAATACTTGAAAAAAAAAAATAAAGAGCTCGCGATAAGATTTCCAGCGCACTAGCTGCTCGGTAATAAGCGTTATTCGACATTCCTCATATTTCCGGCGCGCATCAGCATAAAAAAACTCGGCGCGCGTCACGCCGAAAAATTGCGATGCAAGAACCAGAGCGGGGAATCACCGGAACGGCGGAACGCGGACCATCTAGTGGAAAAGCCAGCTAGATTCATCCGTGGATTACGAGCCGGGCGTATATATGCTCGCGGTCATCGAGTTTACGAGGCATTACGCGTCCTTCTCCCATGCTTTTTTTCCACTTCTGGGAGATGAGCAATGAAGTTTATATTATTTGGACGCGCGGCCATACAGAGTTGCGCGGAAGACAGTTTTATTCGTACCGTAAAATGGTAATGAGGGAATCGAGCGGTAGTCGGGGGCTTTATAAGCGTGATTTTGAAATTTTCCTATGCGTTAATGCTTCGGTTTAGAAGAGGGCCTTTTACGAGGGTATTAACGGGCTTTATGTCGGTTTAGGATGCTTTATCTAGCTATGAAAAAATTTGTTGTATTTAATTTGTAATCTGTAGAAAGTTTTTAATGAGATTCAGCAGCGCGTTTGAAAATTTCGTGGTTCAAAATTATTCTTGGTTGGTTTTATGTCTGTATGCGATTCAGAAATCAAATAATTTTTCCAAGGAATAGTTAATGCGTTGATTGGAATATTAAATAATTGTTAAATTAACATTCAAATGGTAATAAGATGACGAAATACATTGTTTTTATTGCACCATTTTCTTAATTATTTATATTTATATAATATATGTCGTTAATTAAGCTGTGAGCGTAGTTTACTTGAACTTTCATTTTCAAATATTTAAATATCTTTATGTAGGAAACGATAAATTATAATTTTTAATGAACGTATCATAAGTTCATGTAATATGAGCTTATTTATAATTTTTATCACGTACAAATTGTTTACTTAAAAGAACTACACAAAAACCACAATATAAAACACTGATAAATTTATTTTTCCTCAAAATCTAAATCAAACACCAAAATTAATCTAAACCTAACAAGTACAATTGCACTCTTTTGAAGCCTCCAATTCCGATCATCAACGTGCTCAACAAATGAAATAAACAACAACGCGCGTGCAATTAACCATACAACCAAATGACAATTTTCCATAGATTTTTCAGGTCAGCCTTTCGCGGAATCGTCTCCGAAGACGTCACGACTACTCGCGCGTCAAATGCTAATTACCGCGGTCTGGTATGAGCCGATTCAACCGCGCGCGTTTAGAAAAGAGAAATACCGCTTCTTTTTTCGCAGTTGATGAAAAGAGCCGCGAGGCTCTTGGCTGTGAGTGTTTGTTTATGGGAACATCGTGGCTTTTAGGAGTATGGATTTAAGTGGTGATTGTCGGAACTGATTTGACTAATTTTTCCTCTTCCTTATGGTCAGAGTTGTGCGAAATCGGATGACTGTTTTGTAATTTAAAAGTTTTGGGTTTGTCGTGTTTTTTGTTAATGTTTCTGCTTACATTCTTCATTCTTTCAAAACAACATTCACTAGCAAGACTATATATTTTTTATATTACCATTAAAATTCCTATCCTTATTTCAGCATATAGTAAGCAGTTGTAAAATAAATATAAAATAACACAGTCCCACTGTTATTATTTTCATTTTATTCTTATTAGATTCTGTTATCAAGGAGCGCTATAACCCGTAAATCGTCATTTAATCCCAATCTACTACCGCCACATATTCCAACGATAAACATTAAACATTTTTCAGAATTATGATAATACACTTACACTGTATATCGTCACAGTTTCTCGGAATCCTAGTAGCAAACTACTCGCGAGCTACACACATATAATCCCGCTTCTCGCCGCTCACCCGTCTGCATTAACACAAAGCCACAGAGCCGCGCGCATCGCCGCTAAATCCGCAGCTGCCTGGAACCTGTCCGAGCCGCCGACATATACAGTCCGGATTCAGCTGTCACACCCCGGCAATCAAGCCGTCATAGTCGGCTCTCGACCCGCAAAAAACAGGCCAGAACCTATATCCAACAACGGAGAAAAAAAAAGAAGAAGAAAAAAAAGAGATCGGGCAGTATCCGCAGGCGAGCGGAAAAACGGGAGCGCGCGAGCTGCTCGGTGCGATTTGTCAATCGGCGTCGGAATGTCAATGAAGCGGCGGAGAAAAGGCTATCCTCTCCCCCGGCTAATTTTCGTGCGCGGCCGAACGTGGGAAAGAGAAATCCACGACGCGCCGCGCGCGATTTCCACCTCTCCGGGCTCGTGCGCCGCTTAGAGAATATATTTGTAACGGTTAAAAAAAGTATGATCTCTCGCGGTAAGCGCAAACTTCGCGCGTATACGTATATATACACAGCGAGAGAATGACGAACGCGTGGCGGCGATTTACGCAACGCCAGCTCGAGGAATTTCGGAGAGACGTGAATGAAGAAAAGAGAGAGGAGCTGGCGAGAGGGGATATTCATTGATCAAAGTCGCGCGCGCGCCCGAGCCTATGGATAGTGTTGGTTTTGGGTTGAGCGGCGGCGCGCGTTAACCTCCTTAAGGCTGCGGCCGCGCGCGGGCTTTGCGAATAAGGCAGGAATTACTTTGTTTCCCTGACGAGTAGGAAGCGTGCGAGCCGCGCTGCTGTGGGATATATAGCGAAAGAGAAAGGATTTCGTGGCCCGCGTGTATTGGAAGCCGATGGCTGCGCGCTTCTGATGCCTATGGCTTTTGTGGGTTTGCGGGAATGAGCGCGAAATGTTTTTTTAGGTGGGTTAAGAATTTTGGTGAATTAACGTTTTGCGTTTATTAGAATTGTGAAGAAAATGTGTTTACGCGTCGAGAAACAATAGGAAGTAATTTTTCTAATCTATCATCATATGCCGCGTTTGAAAAACGAATTATGCTGAAGTAGAGCGGCTATTTTGCATCAAATTACAGAAAATATTCTAGCATTAAAGCGAGCATTAGAAACCCAATTTCTTTCGAATTAACAATTTGAAACTCGCAATTATCAAAGCAATATTTCGGTATCGCGTGGCAAAATTACTTACATCACTCAAAGACAAACCACTCGGCGATAACCGATCAGCGCTCTGGCAATCAAACAGAAAAGCTCCGAGCAAAGATTTACGAACGCAAATTACAAACCCCAACCGAAAAAAAGAGGCAGCGAGCTCTCTTAAATGCAACAACCCGCGCTAAACGAGCCCATAAACGCGCGCCTTAAATCAGAGCGCGCCGCTCACATATACGCAGAATCGAGCAGCCTTATAAATCAGGTATTAACCAGAAGGCGCGCACGTGAAACCTTATTGCACGGGGGACTAGAAATCGAATGAATGGAGACATCGGGCCGCGTAGTGGCCGCGAATTTATAAAATCTAGCGAGGCCCGCGCTTGTACAGTTCGGCCTGTATAGCACCGCAAATTGATTGAATTATAATGACCGCCACCCGCGTGGAGGTACATTAATTTTAGCCGGATGCGTTATTCACGTTTCGTATTTGCTTCGATATTGAGTTAGCGGATGTAGCAGAGCTTGCAAATTGCGCGTGCGGATGGTGAGCGAGTAACTCGATTATTATTGCTGTAAGGCGATGCGGATAGATTTGTAACGATGCGTTTTCTATTAAAATATATATGCCTACAATGTTTCTCTGAGTTATTCGCTGGATGCGTTCGCGTATTGCGAGGATGTATGCCGTTTCGCGCGCGGAGTAATTGAATTTGTTATTGAATACGGTGAAATATATGCGGTAAAAGATTAAATGCTTTACTATTAAATTAATTAAATTACATTGAACATAGGAGCAAGTGTATGTGGAACGAATATTGCTTTATTATAAGTCGATAATGAAACAGAAAAATTCCAAATACACGGGCTTAAGTATCAAATGTTCAAGAGAATCTAAGCAACGGTGAAGTATAAACGCAATTCGTCCTAGTTCAGCCAGCTCGCTACCTCGAAATTTCGAATGTTTTTCGAATTAATGACGCATAAAAACAAGGCGTGCGCTCACTTTGCATAATTAAAAAACGCGCGAGCTCAGCGCAACCCGATCTAAGTCGTTAGCATGCGACTAATTATTCAAAAATTAGCCCGCGCCGTAGCTCGCTAATTAAATGCGAGCAAACAAAGGCACTGCGCCATTTTCTTTCGACAAAACAGCGTTAACTCTCATAACAACAGAAAATCCCGCAGGGCACACATGAAGGGTATAAGCTGTTTTCATCTCTCGGCTTGGCTGCACGGAGAATTAATAAAGATATGTAAGAGTGAAGTGTGCGCGTCGACGGGAAGGCGCGAAATCGCGTTGGTTTTTGCGAAAAGTCGGGGCTCTTCTTTTGAACTCTTTGTTAGGAATCGAGGTGAAGAGCCGTCGGTGTGACGCGCTGGGGGCGAGGATCCGCGACGCGAGATATATATAATTCGGGCAAATTGCATTCTTTTTTTGCGAAACTGTGGTTGTTACGTTTGTTCTAGGATGAATTTAAAATATGTTGGATCGTATACGTATTGTTTAGATATATGAAAAGTGTTTTTTTTTATTTCTTAATAATATTGTACGCAGTTTATAAAATGATCGTATATATACATTGGAAATTTTCAACAATATACTTCGACTCTACTATCCCCGCGCATTCCCGGCGCGGTTATTTACCTCGCAACACAATAAATAATTCCATTCATCCACTCTCGTGTCCCATTCTCCGGGTCTTTCTCTTTCGCGGCTTGTTATACGCTCCCTCCTTTGATTCTTTATCTCCGATTGTATCTTCCTCGCGCGCGATACAGCGCCGCAACGCCGGATTTTCTGCAACTTTAATCGAATTCCTCGCGCGGTCTTTTTCACGGCGTATTTCGCACGTGGATTTTCGCTATGGTGGTTTTAGTGAAATTCTGGGCTGTTTTTAATGTTTCTTGGAACGTATTTAGTCTAAAATTAGCTTTTCGAGATCTTTCTGAAGACGACGTTGAATTTCTTTTTAGTATTGTTTTTTCTTTTTTGTTGTACTGTGTTGCTTCGACTGAATGGATTATACTGAGGAGAAATTTTAAAATAATATGCGATTGCTTTTGTGGCGAGAATCAAAAATTATAAAAATCCGGAAGAATAATTTACGTTCAAAAATGATTTATTAAAAATTCCTACAAATTATCTTAAAACTCGATATGACCTTATTATTATCAGTTTTACAGTATTTTACATTTTGATTATTTTTAATTTTTTACTTCAACTGTGTAGACAATGTTAGCAAATAAACTGTAAAATCTTGGCTTATCCACAAGATACGAGATCTGATGGTACGAGACGATAGCGTTTGATCATCCTGAAGATATAATAAACTTCAACGAACCAGTGAAGTTTTCCTGTTATCCGTGTTTCTGATGTCTTTGTTCTCAACCAGTTATATAGTAGACGGCCAAAGATATCGACATCACATGCACAATTTGAAAAATATTTTTTTTTAACTTTTGTTATATACCTGATTTATTATATAAATAAAATTTTCATCCATACCAGATCTCTTATTCAATTAATTTAAATATTAATTTTCATGACGGTTGAACACTCGTAAAGGTACACACAACATTGTATCGCGAACATTTCGTTTGATGCTTGCGGCAAAATGTTTTATTTATCCCGAAGAGATAAACGAGGACGGTAAAATGGTTTATTAGGCTTACATAAAGTCCCCTGTAACAGCGGCAAAAGACCCAGCTGTAGACAAAACAAAGTATTTTCTGATTTTCTCGGCCGGCAAACCTTGACTTTGAAAAATATTCGCAACTCTCGGTTTTTTTCTCTCTCTTTTTTTTTCATCCATCCGCAAAACCATAACACCGTAAACATAAAATTATCACGTAACTTCGGCTTACATTTTCACTCGAGCGCGGTGCGCGCATAAATTTGCCCGGGAGAAAAAAGCGCTAAACTTTTCGAAAATCGCAGCAAATCGGCCGAGAATTTATTTTATCGCCTCCCCCCTCCCCTACCCGCTCCCTACCTACGAGCGAGAAAAGTTTCTTGCGGCCGTGCGAGTAGGTTTGTTTTCTTTACGATGCGCCGTAAAATGTATTGGCAACAATTTCGATAAAGTTCGCTGCCGGCCGCGCGATGCAAATAGCGCGAGGTACTTAAAAATTTCTGGACCTTGGATGTACTCCAAGATTTTCTGTCCCTCCTCTCTTTCTCTTTCTCGTGTCTATGTGCGTGTACGCTCGATCGATTTGAGTGAATTCGTAATCGTCCGGAAATAAATAAGTACGGCGACGACGACGTTTGGCCGTAGCCAAGTAAATTGTATTGCTGCAAAATAAATAAAGCGAGAGGCGTGGGTATAAAAAAAAAAAAGATTGTGGAACTGGTGAAAAGGAAATGGGGAGGAGCTTGTTAAGCTGTGAGTTGCGTGTCGCTTTGATAGTTAAAACGTAGAGTTCATGGATTTCGGTTGAAATAGAGTAGCTAAATTTTATTTAAACTACGCAATTCAGCAAATAATGATAAGTCTTGTAGTTCGCCTAGTATGACGTATTTTGAGATTGCAGGTTTGAGCGAAATAACATTGACGCAGTCGAATGAATTGTTGACTCCGGCAACTTATTAAATATCGATGAAAGTAGGCTTTGCGCGCCACTAAAAATGGAAACGTGCTGCCTCGACCTTTTCGAGGATTACGCATTTCTAATAAAATGGCTATCGTGTAATTCCGATCGTATTTTCTGGCGATCGAATTTCGTCGGCAGGCGGAGTAGTATTATAAAATTTTTATGAAGTCATCGTTATAGCTAGTTGCGGATAGAAATAAAATTTTTGCAGATAGTTTATTCTGCATTTTTGGGTTTGTTTCTCTTCTACGCAGACTATACAATAAATCGCCGCATTCAGTATTCATTTTTTATAACAAATTAGATTTTTCATGTATTTACAGATCATTATAAAATAAAAAATTCTTATAAACAGAAATTACAAAACAATGCACTATATTAAAATATGCAAAAAGTACAAAAGGAAATATCCTATGCGTCTTCCACAGCAAAGACGCAAAGAAACGATCCGCACTAACGCGCAGCTGACCGTAAAAGAAAACAAATACAGTCGATAATTAAAACAGCAAGTACGCGAAAAGGATGCAG
The DNA here is from genome assembly GCA_030522685.1 of Eupelmus azureus. Lineage (NCBI taxonomy): Eukaryota > Metazoa > Arthropoda > Insecta > Hymenoptera > Eupelmidae > Eupelmus > Eupelmus azureus. The sequence goes on along the minus strand of JAPYZA010001123.1, from coordinate 22,952 downwards.
TGCATGCGCTTACAAAAAGACACGAGCTTAACGAAGTTAAACCGCGCACAGCACGTGCGTGTTTATATCCGCGAGAGGCAGAGAAAGGACAAGAGTAAAGAAAAAAGCGCACGAAGGCAGAGCTACGAAGTCGAAAAGGGTGGTTATATTGAAGAGAGGGACGGGGAGTGGGAGAAAGAGAGCTAACGAGCTGTGCATAATATAGTCGAATGAGATTGTCACTCAAAGAGAGCGACGATTGAGTCCTTGGCGGCTCTGTGATAGGCGAGGAGGACTTTATTAAACGCGGGGTCGGATTAAAAGCAGGTCTTTTTTGAAGTTCGTTAACGCTCTTGCTTTGTTGAAGCTGCCTTTTTGTCCGTCGAGAGCGTAGGTAAATTTGAGAATATAATAGTTTTTTCATTTTTTTTTATGCCCTCAAATTTGTTCTGTAATTGTGTATCATTTTGCGAATGTTTTTACGCTAATTTATGTATGAAATTTTAATTTCTGAAGATTACTTAACCGTTTAAAATTAATTTGACTATAAGTTACCTTTAATCAAGTCATGCTCACGATCAAAGTAACGATATTCAAGCGAGTCTTAATTAAAACCTTCGACCTTCGTTCCACAAAGATCTATCGTCTATCGAGATCGTCCCGCGACAATCCGAAAATGATACCTTCGCTCCAACTGTTGCTTCCCTGCCTGTTGATTACAATGATTTAGCGCTAGATCCGGCCCGATAAATCAGGGCCGCCCTCCTCTGATGACACGTCTTAGCGAGAAGCTCTCTCTTTTTTCAGCCAGACTTGAGTTTTAAGTATCTACATTGGAATTCACTTGATGGCAAACCTTCAGCTTTTAATGAGAAGAATAACACGTTTTTCGATCACTGAATAGAGCATGGTAGCTCGTGTAATTTTTCTATTCGCAGCCGATCTCGCGTTCGATAGCCGCCCGTTTGTGCGCACCTTGCAATTATACTCCAATTTGATTCAGAAGAGATTTTTTCTTTCAAGCTCAACGCGCGTTTGAATTATAGCTTCGAGTTAAAGGCGAACAGGAAATTCCTAGTTTGGTTTTTTCGAAGCGATTGATGTATTTATTACTTTATTGCTGGTGCATTTACGGTATCGTTTTCTTGAAAAATAGCGTGTAATCATAAATTTCTTGGTTGTGATCGGTAACTAATGAGGAATATTTGTAATGTTTCAGGGGAACAAACCTAAGAACGAGTGTCCCATTTGTGAAAAAGACTGTCCACAGAGACCAACCAAACACGATGAGAAATTATGTTGGAATAGACAGCGCTGCCAAAAAAGTGAGTTTTCCATCATTTACAGTACATACATCATCTACGAAATTTTATAAACCATCACTCTATATTCCTTGGATTGAAATTTTTAATCCAAGCAGGTGCTGACAATAAAATTAATTGCAACGAATTGAATAATAATCAATTGGATTGAAAACATTTAACTGTTAGCTAGTTCTATCTGTTCTCAGATTAAAAATTTCAATCGAATGGATTACATTAAAACGTAATTTTTCGGTAATTTATCAGCACACTCTCGCATTGTAAATTTCAATCTTACGGACTGAGATTCTTTTAACTTAAAAAATGTGCTCTAGTAACCAGCAAGTAAAAAAATTATGAAAAATAAAACTGATAACCAATTGTAATGATCGATCACCTTCGTTTTCCCTCAGTGTGCACCAAATGCGGCGATCGGGCGTGCACACCGAGCGGCGAGTGCTGCCACCAGTCCTGCCTGGGCGGCTGCTCCGGGCCCAGCGCCTCGGACTGCAACGTCTGCCGCGACGTGATCGTCAACAACATCGAGTGCGTCGAGGAATGCCCGCCCGACACCTACATGTTCCTGAATCGACGCTGCACCACGCAGAAGGAGTGCCGCATGATGAAGAAGCCCCGCGAGGCGGCCAGCCAGGTGCGCCAGTACCCGTACAAGCCCTTCGAGAAAAACTGCATAATGGACTGCCCGCCAAAATACGAGGAGGTCAAGAACGATCGTGAGTATTGATGACGTGATGATAGTATTTTTTTAGAAGGGATTTGGGATTTGGGTTGGTGAGGAAATTGGCCAGAGGGATTTGTTGTGTGTTGTTGGTTTATGGAAGTATGTGATGAAAAGAATTGAGGAATAATCAGCTACGGTTGTATAGTGAATTATTTGAAATTGCAATTTTTAAGGAATTAAAATTTGACAAATCATTATTAAATTTTGCTCTATGTACAAAAAAAAACAACATAATAATGTAATACAATCGGCAGAACAGAACATTTTAAGACTTTTCGAGTTGCTTCCGCGTGCTGCCATTTAAGATGCCGATATGTCGAGGACATTATAGGCCACTCCTTCAGGGCGAGCCAGAATCTGAAGAAATGGAATACAACGTCCACGAAGCGTCGACATCTTCAATGACATCACTCGATAGCAACCCAAAAAGCCATAAAAATAAACATTAGTCCAGATAATATGTAAATCAATACAAACTGTATAAAGCACCATTAACAAACATTAACCGTCAATCTTTTCGCAGGTGAGGAATTCTCTTGTAAGAAGTGCAATGGCACGTGCCTAAGGGAGTGCCCCGGCTCGGTGGTCGACAGCATCGCCTCGGCGCAGAAGCTCCGTGGCTGCACCAAAATCAAGGGAAACCTCGAGATCGCGATCCGCGACGGCCAGAATGTTGTGCGAGAGCTGGAGGAGAGCCTGAGTCGCATCGAGGTTATCACCGGCTACCTCAAGATCTTCCGCAGCTTTCCGCTAATGTCGCTCAACTTCCTCAAGAGTCTCGTTGAGATCAAGGGCGAAAATCTCGAGATGAAGGACTACAGTCTCGTCGTTCTCGACAATCAAAATCTACAGGAGCTTTGGAACTGGACCGGTAGGGCGCAACTCAAGATCGGCTCCAGGACTGGCGATCCTAAATTCTCGTTTCATTACAATCCCAAGCTCTGTTTACAGGTAGAGTGCTGCTTTCTTTTCCTTCTCTTAACTTGATGATTCTAAATTGACGCTTGATATTTTCGAATAGTACATATCGTCTTGATGTGATTTAATTATTGTGCAGACGATGGAACAAACGTTTTTTCACCATACCCTAGCCGAAAGTACCACTTTCGCTCCTGGCTCAAAATCACGAAAGCGGTATTTTCGGCCCGGGTATGGTGAAAAATAGTATACGCACCACGGGAGGAAATAAAGAAAGCCTCAAATCGCATGTTCATCGCCCTCGGCTTCGCCTCGGGCGACAATTTACATGCGACCTGGGACATACTTTATGTGTGAATAAATGTTTGGCACTTTTTAAAGCGCGATTGGAAAACATATTTAAAATTGTACACCTGATAAACTCTATCCAATGTGTAAAATCTCACCCTTGATATCTTTTTATCCTCAGAAAATCGAGCAACTACGAGAGCATACTGGTCTGAAGCCATATACCGATATCGAAGTATCATCTACCAGCAACGGTGACAAGGTCGCATGCAACGTTACCGAGATCAAGACTAAAATCGTCTCGATCTCGTCTAAAGCCGCTTACATCGTCTGGGAGCCGTTTAATCACCACGACATGCGCACCCTCCTGGGCTACGTCATCTACTCAAAGGAGGCACCCACCCAAAATATCAATATGTACGAATCGCGCGACGCTTGTGGTGGCGACGGTTGGAAGGTGGACGATGTTTTGGCTAACGACGAGAAGGCCGAGCACATAGAGGGCCTTACTGAGAGCAGCGGCAAATCACCCACTTATAATGTACAAGGCTCCGATGTTGGGTGAGTATCATTTATGTCTTCTTTTTCTGAAGCGTCAAAAATTTTTTCTAATTATAACTTAAGGTACACGGGTATGACTTGTGGTTGCATTTATTTTAAACGTTATTCTCAATTTTCAGTACATACACCCAGTACGCTATATTGACGATGCTGAAGCCATTCACGCAGTACGCGTACTATGTCAAAACCTATACGATATCGACAGAACGGTCAGGCGCTCAGAGCAAGTTGCAATACTTCACGACTTTACCAGGTCAGCCTTCGAACGTGCGCTCTCTTAGTATCTACAGTAACGCGAGCGACACGCTTGTCATCAGCTGGTTACCGCCTCTCGAACCTAACAGCAATCTTACCCACTACAAAATTATTGGCAAAATGGAGCGCTACGATACGGTTTACTTACGTCAAAGAAATTACTGCGATGAACGTGAGTATTTAAAAAATACAGTTTTGGTCTTTTAATACGGTTTATCTGAAATTTAAAACACTTTTTTAATGTTATAAGAGTGTTAACGCTAGCTTTAGCAACTTTATTATTTGTTTATTAGTAATCTACCAATTTTTATTTAAGACAATTTTAAATCTTTCTCCAGTTTTGAGCTAGAATGAAATAAAAAAAAATTTATAAATCCATGAAAATCAAAATTGAAGCTACTTGACCATTTTTTTTATGTAATAAATTACAATTTTTTTACAGCAATGCAACCATTAGACATCAAACCTATCGCAGAAATAGTGGCTGAAGAGAAAAAGCGCATTGAGAAAGAACAAGAAGCGTTAAAACAACCAGATCCAAATGCATGCACTTGCCCGAAGCGCGATCCTGTACCCGCAGAAAAGGACGTTTACAACTCGATCACCTTCGAGGATGCGCTGCACAACGCAGTCTATATAAAGCGCTCCCAGAACAATCGTCGTAAACGAGATGCGTCAGAAGCTTTCACCAGTTTCATGCTCGAGGCAGCCAGACAAAAGCGAGAACTAACTTCTTATCAGGTTAGATAAAACTGTAAAACTATGTTTTAAACTATTTGATTAAGCGTTCACAATTTTTTTAGTTTTTTAACTATTTACAAATTCAGTGCATTGAACTATAGTTAAACAAATTAGCTTCTCATAACCATTACAGTAATGTTAAACTAAGGTAGTCATTTCTAAATCAATTATTGTCGTTTTATAAACCATTAATAAAAAATACATTAATACACCATAATTTACATTTTTTTATATGTGCCTTTATCTTTAGTATTATATAATTTAATCGGTTTTCAATTATCAGAAATTCATGCTTTTGTCTGATATTGCGTTTTCGACTGCTGATCAAGGCTTCAACTATATAATGTATTAAACATTTCTAGTTTATTGTTCAATTAAATTTATTGCAAAAATTAACTCGTAAATATATACCCCGTAAATAAATTTTAAAATCTCTCACTTACAGAATGCCAAAATCTTGTCTGATTTTCAGGAAAAAGACATGGCGACTAATAGTAAAAAGAAAAAAGACCATTCCGCAACGACCAAGAAACCACTGGAAACTGCGTTGAAGATATCTGGAGAGAACGAGGACGATGAGTACGAATCTCAAGAATACTTCGAGCGCAAGGTACCGGCCACGGAGCTTAGTTTCGTAATGCGGAAGTTGCGCCACTTCGGCAAATACAACGTCATGGTGGTGGCATGCCGCGACAAGAGCGCAAATGAAGGCGATAATGAGTGCTCTACTGAATCCATGAAGTCCTTGCAGACTCTCAGGTTGGAGGGTGCCGACGACATTCCGGCAGGATCGTTCAGATTGCAGAAACTTACGAGCAATGACAGCTCCATCTCGATCAAATTACAATGGCAAGAACCACCACAGCCGAACGGGGTTATTGTTGCCTACCAGATTGAGTACAAAAGGGTTGATGTACCAAATGTAAGTATTGCATCTTTATATTGTGAATATCTTTTATAATGTAAATTTGAATACTTTTTATATATCTCTTCGACATGAAATAACGTAAATATAAATTAACATTAATTTTTTTGCAGCATAAAACTATTGTAGCCTGCACAACTCGTGACCAATTTAAAGAAGCGGGAAATTCTTATATCTTATCCAGTTTGTTACCGGGTAACTATTCGGTGAAGGTGAGGGCGACAAGTTTTGCAGGGAACGGCGCTTACACCGAAGTCAAGTACTTTGATGTTCCCGAAGTGAGTCTAGGGACTCCCTTCTGGAAGGTCATGCTCATTATTATAATGTGCATATTTATTATATTTGGGTCTTGTCTCGGTGCCGCTTATTTCGTCAAGAAAAAATTCTTGCCGAATGTTCCTAGTATGCGACTTATTGCCACCGTCAATCCGGAGTACGTTAGTTCGGTATACATACCAGATGAGTGGGAAGTGCCGCGTAAAAAGATTCAAATTTTAAAAGAGCTCGGCAACGGATCCTTCGGTATGGTTTATGAAGGTATCGCCAAAGATGTGGTCAAGGGGATGCCTGAGATAAGAGTTGCCATAAAAACTGTCAACGAGAACGCAACTGATAGAGAAAGAGTTGATTTCTTGCAAGAAGCTTCGGTTATGAAGTTAGTATATTACTAAATTATTTTTGATAAGCAATACTCAACGTTTAATTAATATTATGTTCTAAGACAAGCGCATTATCGTGGAACTAATTAACGTTAAGATTAATTTTATACTAACATTGACTTCAAGAACTCATTATAAATTTTGTCAAATTTGCAGGGGCTTCACTACGCACCACGTGGTCAAACTATTGGGCGTAGTATCTCAGACGCAGCCAACTTTAGTGATCATGGAGCTAATGACAAACGGTGATCTTAAGTCTTACCTGCGTAGTCATCGTCCGGATGTTTGCGAAAACTTCTCTCGACAGCCGCCAACTCTCGGGCGCATCCTGAAGATGGCAACGGAAATAGCGGACGGTATGGCCTATCTCGCCTCTAGGAAATTCGTACATCGAGACTTGGCAGCGCGTAACTGTATGGTTGCCGAAGATCTTACGGTCAAGATAGGTGACTTCGGTATGACCAGAGATGTCTATGAAACAGATTATTATAGAAAGGGCACCAAGGGATTGCTGCCCGTTAGATGGATGGCCCCGGAAAGTTTAAAAGACGGAGTTTTTTCGAGCTGTTCCGACGTGTGGAGTTACGGAGTGGTGCTATGGGAGATGGTGACCCTGGCATCGCAACCTTATCAAGGCCTGTCTAACGATCAGGTATGTTGCATTTAAAAGTAACATAATATAAGCTAATTCCAATTGATTCTTTTAATGTGAACAATGATTATTTATAAATTCTATAGGTCTTACGGTACGTGATTGATGGAGGTGTAATGGAAAGACCAGAAAATTGTCCAGATTCTTGGTATATTCTAATGCGACAGACATGGAACCATAAAGCAGCAAGAAGACCTACGTTTATTGACATTGAGGAGGTTCTTCTGCATGAAATCGATACCGAGGCTTTTGAACAAGTCAGCTTTTACCATTCTCAGGATGGTATTGATGCTAGAAATCAAAATCAGTCAAAGATAAATCTTACTACTTCAAATACTCGTACTGACAGGTGAATTCAATCGATAAATTAATTCTGTTGTGAGAATATCTAGAAAAAAAACTTTTTTTAAATAAATTTTTATGTTTCATTAACAGAGACTTGGAATTGGTGGCGTTGCAAGATTTACACGAAGACGATGGTGAAGGCGAGGCTGCTGCCTCGGAAAATTCGCCGCTACGGCAGGATTTTGGTGGCTTCTCGTCGTTCGAGCCTACGACGACAAACGTGAATAATGGTCACTCTAGTCATTTTGACATGGAGCCCTTCACCGACGATCCAATCAATTCCAATTCTGCATCTGCCGCAATAGGCTTCGTCGATCTCAATTCGTCTAAGGCGCCACTTAAGGCTGGTTTTGACGACTTTGATGGAGTATCGGTGGGTTCGCTTGCCTCGAGCAAGGATACGCTTAGTTTACCCTTCGCCGAGGATGCAGTTAAATCTGTAAGGAACTCACCCTTCACCCAGACGAAATCTTCTTCAAAAGGCAACATTAGCCAGAGTTCAGCCGGCAGATCATCCCTGAGCCCTCAGAGTCCTAGCATCATTGCTAGTACAAGTAATTCTGGTTCGTTGCACATTTTTTTATTTTAACGTATAACATTTTAGTATGTTTTTTTTATTGATTTGATTCATTACTGTCTTCTTGATGGATTCTTTAGTGAATCATGAAATAAGAGCAATAAGTAGAAATAAATTGAAGTTTTATTTTTTTAAACTATAAATTTAACTTATTTAAGGCGGCTCCGGCAAATTTTCAAATATGCCCTTTGGTGATACGGGACAGTACACCGGAGCCACTTAAAATGCAATCGGTTTTAAAATTTTCTATAACATAGGTTTTCTTTAAAATTATTTTTAATAATCTCCAAGTGTCTAGTATCAATGTAATAAGCAAAAACATCCATACTATTAAAATGACAAAATTATTAAAGATTCTTTTACCATGAACAATCGCAGGAAACCGACCGAGCTCTTCGATGATGGCCAGCTCGCGCTCGGATCCTGAATACGAAAACCGCAGTCCGGAGGCAGTTGAGCAACAGCAGCTGCAGTCTATACCGACCCGCGACATATCCAGTTTGCGCGTCACATTTCCCTCCATGGACGCTATAGATTCAGACGCCCCGGCAGGTAGTACGGCGACTACTCCACCGCTGCAGGTTGCTAGTAATTCACGCGGCGAGGCGGTTGCAATGCTGCAAAGCAACAAGCAGTACGCGAATAAAGCAAATAACCAGCAGGAGCAGCAGCAGCCTCAGCCGCCTCTGAACAACGGCTATATCGGTGGCGCGGCCACGTAGCCTCGCGAGATCGCCGCCGCGTTGACGAAGGCAGCGGTGGGCCTCGGCGGTATTCGCAGGGCCGTCAGCGCCTGATGAGGAACAAAAGGAAGAGAGACCGCTGAACGAGGCGCCAAACGGACGCTACTGCTGCGAGACGCTTTTGTCCGGGTCGCTCGCGCTTTACCTGGAGACATTCGACGTTCTCATTGGACTTACCAAACCATTAAGAGAACTCGAGAGCAAGAAAGAGACTGATTTAAGTAGAAACGGGAAAGGAGCATCGCATTACTTCGAAGCTTACCCGGATCAGGCCCGGACGATGAGCCTATCAAGAGCTCACGCTAATCGCGACAGCGCTGAAGCTGACCTGGTAAGGGCTGTCAGATCCGAGGCGTTGTAGCCAATTTCCGCTCAGACGTTGCGCTTAGTTGTACTTTGTTTCGAGAGTGTCTCTCTTTCTCGTCCTCTTGCACTTTTTTGTATTTGTATATCGCGAGCGCAGGGAATGATTGATCGATACATATATTATACATATATAGAAAGAAGATGCGTTGCGTTGTAATTGTTACTCTTTATTTTTTTGGGGAAAGAACTTTTCTTGGTTACAGAATAGACTTACATGGAATTTGTACTGATTCGCTTTTAATCGCTACTTACGATTATATTGATAGATGTTATTAGACTAATTAGTTCAAACTTAATATTTTGAATACTTTGAGTCATAGTTTATGTGCATAATTATCTGAACTGCTAGTGTGTTAATGTGTCATCAATTTTATTTATATAAATTTGCATTGAGGTATATGCTATTTGGCAAAAATTGTCCTTTGCTTTGAAAATTTGAGGGATTCATTTATGAAAAAATGATGAAATATCTATTAAACTATTCAATAAATTTCATTTTCAATGTATATGTAAATAAATAAAATGGGTAACATGTTTGCAGATAGTTATGAACACGCACTAAACCTCAATAATTATAAAAATTAAGTTTGGATTAATCAATTTTCTAAAGTAGGGATAAGTAGCAATTTGTTTTTTTCTCATTGAGATTTGCTTTCATGTATCATAAGTAGCAATTTGTTATAAATAGCACTTTAAAATAAAAATGGTTCGTGAAAATGAACTCAAAATCTGTTAATTATAAAAAATTAGAGTAGGAACTGATTATTTTACGATAACATATTAAATACATTAAAATATGAACAAAAAAGTGGAAGTATTTTGGCTAAATATTATCACTGTTTTTTAATTTTATTCTATAACCAAGAAAATGTAACCATTTGGAAGAATTTGATGTACATTTATAGTTTACTCGCTTTAATTATGGTTTATAAGTAAACTATACGCTAAACATTTTTAATAATTTATTGATTTGAACGAAATGGTTATGAAATACGATTATTTAAATTAGTATAAGAAGAAGTTTTTAATTAAAGCGAGTTAATTGTACAAAACTGTGAATGATTATTAAGAAACTTCTTATAAATGAATATAAAATCGTATACAGCACTTTCCCCTAAAAAAGAAATTTATAATCGTAGTTTTCTTTTTTAAACAAAAGAACGTTCAAAATTTCAATCATAATTTATATAAAAATAAACGTAAGGTTGCATTTTAAACTTGTAGACGTGTAATTAAACGTGTGATACCGAGGTGTATATATATATATATATATATATATATATATATATATATATCGAAGTAAAGGTAAAAATGGAGAAAACTTTTAAATGATTGACAGCCTGAAGCTGAGAAAATGAATATATAATATGATACTCCTTTAATTCCTTTAATATTTTAATTGTAAGTTTGATATGTGTATTGATTCCGTCTCCCAATTGTAGAAAAAAAATCGTGTTTTTTTTTAATGCGCGTATGGATACTGCCTTTTTGTTATTTTCTAATTTCTGAAAGTAACAGTAATGCCGTATCAGTGACTGCGAGAAACGATTCGCAAATATATAAGCCCACGAGCTTGTTGAAAAATTTTCAGACTTTCCGCAGATAGTTACTTTTGAGAATAGGTCTTTAGCAATCGTTTCTTACTTTTAATAATATTTCTTAAAGAAAAAATTATAAAATTTTAAGACAAAATATTATCAATTAAAAATAGTTATTAATGTAATAGCTATTTTTAATTCTTTTTACACTATTTTCTTAAAATATGTACGTACCGGTATCATGTAACTAAGAATATTTATTAAAAGTATGATACAAGTGAAGAAAGATCTTTTTTCATAGATAATTAACAGACTTTGAATTATCAAAGATTCTTATACAGAATTCCACAAAGTGTTCATGAAAATCCTATGGAAATATAATGTAATATAATATAAACGCAAGTTAAATGAGGAAAAACTGAAAATTTCACAATCGTCACGGAATCCTCGCGAAAACGCGCGCGCATATCTGGTAGACAATATTATGACGTCTTGTTTATTTGCATGCCGTGGCAACCTTAGATTTAAAGAATAAAATATAGAGCGAAGCAAGCTACAGGAACGAGCATTGACTGTAAAAATGTTTAATTTTTTATCCACCTCCGCCAGCGTTTCTCGCTTGAACTGATTAATTAATTAAGAAGTTAAATAAAATTAATAAAAATTAAAACCTTATGGTTTAAATCGTTGGTTGAACATGGCAAAAGAATTTTGACATTTTTTTGCGATGTACAGAAATCAATTTGCCTAATAGCTCATCCATTAAAAAAATTTAATTTGTGAATTTGCAATTATGCATTCCAAGAATAATATAAAATAATGAAACTAATTAAACTAAATCAGTAAAATGGTAGTAAATTATGAAAATTTATCAAAATAGTTCAAATTTGTCATAGTTGCCAATTCACTTTAACATTTTTTCGAATGGTCTGAGAGCTTAGGGAAACACCAGCCATATACATGTATAAAGACACAAATATTTTAAACCGTAGGCTGATTTTCCCTTTCGTCAGTGGTCGCGCAACCTCTTGACAGGGCGAATGCGCATTAACGGCTAAAGATATATTTAGTTTAAATTTTTTCGTGCGTCTTTTTTGATATAGCAGTATAATAGCCATACGCAATGCAATTTTTTACGGTGCTTCTTTTTCACTTTTCGTTTTTGCTCTTTATGATCGTTTTAATTTTTTCATTTGGTTGAAAGAAGAATGGCTTATTGTTAAAATATAAAACATCAGTATTTTTACTAAAAGTGTAATTTTTATAATACGAATGAACGGATGAAAGTTTACAATTTTTTTTATTTTTATTATTTTTTTTAACACGACAAGATAAATATGAAAGCATAAAGAAAATGTTTACACTGGTGAGAATGACGAGTTCACGAGATGCACGTAAATATTTAAAGAAAATGTATGTATTTTCACGAAAGTGCGTACGTCCTTTATATAGGTGTCTTAGTTCGAATGTGGGACTTGATCGTAATGTAAACGGAACAAAGGTATGTGGGCGGTAATCGACCAATGTAACGTGAATCGCGGTTTCGTCACTTTGCCCGCTGTGTTCTTCGCTAAGTCAGTTTAGTTGACTTTTCCTCTATAAAGTTTATATTTTGATGAAATATTTTGTACAGTCGAATTCTTCAAACTACCTTGCGCCTTGATAGATCTTTAACGATAAGAAGATTAATAAGAGAAATACATGCAGCTATCAATTTTTTTGTTTTTTTTTTGTGTTCTTGGGAAGATTTACTTGCGATTCGAACTGATTGATTATTTAGACTACCTCGTTTAAGGCCCTTTTTCGTAATGTTTATCCATAGATAATTTGACATAGTCTTTGAGAATAATTTTATACATTAAAATTGTAAATAATTTTGTGTATTTTATATTTAATCGAATAAGAACCGCGTATTTAGTTGTATAATACTGTACAGACGTAATCTGTATGATTTTACTTTATTTGCATATGACAATGCAAAACTTTAATATAATTTATCATGGCAAATGTTAATTGTTTTTCATCATATTAATTTTTGCTGACAACGCTCGACTAAGATGTAAGTTCGATACGCATGAATCTTCGAACGGTTTGTTCAAAAGCAGTGACAATGTGTCGTTGATCAGCGTTACGACATTTAAATGTCGCCTATATTTTTCATTGAGTAGTGTTTTTCTTTTATGATCTATTATGTGTATAAAGAAATATAAAGTAATTAGCGCCAACGACACTTTGTGCAATGCTCGTAGAAATCTCCCTCGGGTAACTTAAATTATTATTTTTTTTTAAAGGAATTGTTCACTGTGTTTATATGACATTTTATCAGTATTTATCTTATTAAATTTATTTAAGAATATACATAAAGTTACTTATCTCAAAATTGTTTATTCATCATATCCTTTGGTCTTGCATAGTATTTCTTTACAAATTGTTAAAATATTTGAATTCAAAACAGTCATTCCGTATCAATTTCAATATTTGTATTTGTTAAATAACGAATCTGATAATTAACATTACAATTTTATAATAGTTCTATATATGAACGAGTTTCGATTAATCAACGTTGAAAAAATATTTATCATTCTTGGAAAATAATAATAACACAGAAAAAATGGTGAACATTGTAACTAATGAATATTGAAATAAATTTAATAAAACAATTGTTATTAACACAGATAGTATAAAAATGAATAAAGTGACTCTCTTTTAAACTATATAATTTAAAACGCCCGAAGTTCAGTTTATAATTATTATAATGATAAACAGGCTCTTTATGGCGAATCGAATCACTGTAAATCTTCGAAAGCTGCTTTTTAAAAGGCTGCTCGGTGCTAAAACTGCCCTGCGAATAAACAAGAGCGAAAAAAACGAGTTAATAAACGACACGTCCCAAAGTCTTTTGCCTCTCTCTTTGTTAAACGATAGAAAACTAAAAAAAAACATAATAATATCCGTCGAAGGCAATTTTTCTCTTTTTCCTTTAAAATCTGTATGCCTTCAGAATAGCGGAGAGAACGTAGACTGCTTTAGCCCAGTGAGAGCCAAGATTGATTTAAAAGTTGAGATTGTTAAAGGTCTAGCGCTTTTGTGCACTTTTATTTACTTTGATTGTACAATGCGATAATCAATTTTTTAAATTATCTATAGATTTTAACAACAAAGATTCAGTATATAATAAGTTACAAATTGAATTAGAATTAAGGCGTTAATTAAAAATAACCTATTCATTTACACTATTTTTTTTCATATCGAATATTTCAATGACATTTTTAAATAAAATTATTTTTTTTAATTCCATTAATGTAAAAAACTTGTATTACATGATATTTGATACTTTTTACTGAAATTAAATCTTAATTTAAATTTACGTTTGTTCATTAGGACCTGTATGATCAAAGTTTCTAAAAGTATGTGTAGTAGCGCTACTCAAATCAAATTCGATTATGGGAAGGAAAGGTAGTATCGAAGAGATCCGAAGCGATTCATTTGACGGTTACAAACATAGGGAAGAAAGGACAAAAGGTTAAAAAACTAAACAATTACTATACTATGCGAGCAACGCAATATAGAATTGAGAGAAAAAAAATAACTAGACACATTGAGCCTCAAATACAAGACTGATTAGCTAAACCCCCTGTATAAACATGTAATCTCCCAACTATAAGTTAAATAATGATAATCGAAGATGATATCGAAAAGGAAGGCGTCTCTTTCGAAGGAGAGAAAATAAAAAGAACTAATGACATTGCAAATCTAACTATGATTAATGCTAATTAAAGAAAACAAATCAAGAGTAACTCAAGAAAAACATTAATAATGTCTAGCAAAACGCGATATGGTAGAAGTTCCAAAAGTTGTTCTCATTCGGGAAGGTCGATTCCTTTTTTTCGTTCACTTCAACAATATACCCGCTTGTACGTGTATATAATTATCATATAGTCTAAAGTATAATGAGAATTAAGTAAGCAAGTAATCGTAACAAAGATCGAAATACCAGTGACCTAATAGACCTATTTTAATTGTACGCTTTATATTTACGAAAATAAAATATGTGTGCGTGTGTGTGTGTGTGTGTACACATAAACACCTATACATATATACAAACATATATGATATATAAATGTATGTTTATAAAAGAAAATAAGTGCGCGCGATTCATGAATTTATTATTATTATTAGTTCATTAAAACGACGATGTTGTACAGGTAATGAGACGTATCAAGATTTATTAGAAAGGTTAAGCGAAAACGACTACACTCTGCTGTGGTTAGAGCTATATACGTAAATCATCAAAAAACAGAGTACCTTCATTTTCACCTCATTTGATTGTATTTTATTTTATTTTATTTTTATTTTTTCACATAAAGATAAAAAAGGGAAAAGACGAAAAAGTCATGAGATGATGATCGACGAAAACAGACTGCGACACTTGGCTCTCTTTGACTTTCTCTCTCTTCTCTGTTTCAGTGTATTTCATGTTTACAATCGAATGATCATTATGCAAAAACATCGTATTATCTGTATATTTCCCCTCGAGATGTAAGTCAATGTCTTTTCATCATCGGTCACGAGAATAACTGTTCATGTAAAATAGACTCGCGTAAAGGACTGAACGTATATAGAATATCTCTAAGTCTTCAAATGTGTTCCATAGAAAAAAGAAATTACATAATTAAGATTAACGAACTTCGCAGATCTTATATATGTTCAGTTTTTGTTACCACTAATTCGTATATAAATATATATTTATGAAAATATATACGGTGTCGACAAGATTCCTTTATGCGTTACGCTGATGAAAACCATCGACCGAAGTTCATGACAAATTCTTTAAGGAATCTTACTATTAAGCAAACTCGAAGGATCATTTTTTTTTTAAGAATATTTGAAAGTTGTCAATTGTCAACTTAGCAATTTCATGGTCAGATTAAAGTTTTTTATTCATGTATACATTATTATGTAAAGCTATTTGTTCATGTTTACATCTAAAGCTATATAATATACAAGAAAAAAATTTGAGCTCATAACATATACGTTTGTAAATAATTATAGAAAGTATCATTAAACTTTTATAAATTATCTGTGTCAATATAAAATTTCCATTCCTTTTCACATTGTTTATTTAACTTAAATTTAATTTAAGTTAAAACGATAATTCATAAAAAATGAAACTTTCAGAAAACTTATAATAATTCTAGATGCAATTATTAAAGTCGATTTTTTTTTAATAAAATCCACAAGGTTTAAATACCAAACTTTCGTAATGAAATTGCATACACAAACAGTGGACCATTAATAGACTTTCATATTTTATCAAAAAGGCAAAGAAGCTTGAGTCGCACCTTTGTAAATCAAGGCCGGGTAGAAAATGTTTCTTCGATTTACAAAAAAAAAAAAAAAAATTGATAAAAAATTTTCGCACACTCGCATAAAGAAAAATTAAATATTATCGCAGTCTGGTTTTTGGTCGTCTAATAATCATAAGAGCCATCATATCGATTGCTTTGCGTCTAAGAATTCCTTTGATTCTTCAACTTTTCTTTTGTTCATTCGTTTTGTTACCAATTACCTACTTATACGTAAAAGAAACTTAGATTTTAAAGCTATTTAAGATTTTTTTCTATGCCCCTATCATTTGTACCGTCTATATTAAATAAATATAAATAAATATGTTACATTATTTGGGTAAGAGAATCGATTGATGTTTGTAATAATTTCTCTTCAATCGTTCTCCCAAGCACAAGTCTCAGAAATTTGCACGAAATTATATATAAAACTTTGTTGTATGTAATTACGTCTCGTTCGTCATCATTTTTTTATCCCTAACATTAGTGTAGCAATTTTAATGTTTAATTCCTTTTTCTTCAGTACACACATACATATACACACGCGCGCGTGCCCTCACTCACTCACACACTCATATCCACACGCATACACACACGTATTGTATGTATAAATATTTAAAAACCCGTGCCGAGAAGCACATGTAAAGAGAGGGGGTGCCGATGAAATATCTTACAGAAACGCGCAACGATGTTCTTTTTCCTATATATGTAAATGTTAAGAAAATGAGAAGGCACAAAAGTAAATTGGACAGCAAAACTGATTCAAAGAGAATTCTTTTCGAATGTTTGAAAATCGAGCGAATCCACATGTAAAAAAAAACGCTTTATAAAAAATTAAAAGAACCCCTGATATTCGCTTCGAGTCGTACTCGCAAAGAATTCATAATCCATATAGTTTAATGGAGAACTCATGTAGAATTCATTCGGGACGCGTTCGAGGAATATGCGAACTATTAGATTGTAAGAAAAAACTCACAAAGTGTTCATACGCCAAGTGTCAGGCGATATATTCATGTGCAAAATTCAAATCCAAGATTCCTCGTTGGCTCGCCGAATGAACTCATTCTCACGACATGAAACGGTGGCGCTAGCCAAAGACAGAAAAAAAAGAAAAAAAAAATTACACATGAGCGTTTCAGTAGACAGATTTTCGGCAAGCTCCCTCTGCACTTGTATCTTTTGTTCACGCGTGCTCATTTAGAGCGAATATTTACTGTACCCGGAGAGACAGTTGCGATACGTGCGAGCCATACTGTAACGAGCGAATTTATATATAAAAAAATATTTTTTATATATAAAAAATCGACGTATGATCCCTCGCGCGATCGAACTGAGGAATTCGTGCGATTGGCGATTATACCGTTTATATACATATATAAATATAGAAAAAGCGTGCGTAAGAGAGAAAGAGTGTGTGTATGAGAAAGAGAGAGAGAGAGAGGGAGAGAGAAATAAACTAAACAAAGGAATAAAAAAAACACAAGCCAGCGTACCCAATGTATTATATTAAATAGTGAAAAGCCTCGCTCGTATTCTCAAGTATTTGTAAGGATTTAAGACGGTTGAGATGCGGTAGATTTACAAACAAATGAATAAATATAATTATATATACATAAATGTATACATATATACATATTATTACTATTATTATTATTATTAAGATCATTATTGTCTATTATTTTTATTATTATTATTACATTTATTATTGGAGTAACTGATTGATTATGATAATTGTACATTCTAAGAGGTCGCGCGATTCTATATGGAGTTATATAACTTTGAGAAAATAATAATAATAAGTACTTTTTCCTATACAAAAAGAGAGAAACCGCGAGCTGTGTTCGTACGTCGATGAAAACGATGAGGAAAGATAAATAAAAAAATAATAAAAAATAAACATATATAGAAAGAGAAAAAAGAAAGAATATCTTTCAAGTCGCAGCTGCAAAACAGGCCTAACGGTTTTCCTGCCTTCCTTCTTTCTCAAATCTATTTGTATAATTGAAAAACAATCCCGCTTTGCATCTTTGTCCTTCCTGACATTCTTATTAATCCGAATGCGGAATTAAAGAGTTTTTTAATCGTTGCGCGTGCTTGATGGTTTGTGTGTTTGTTCGTATTTTGACTGCCAAAGTATTTTTGAGGTTTTTATTTAATTTAAGTAAAAAATTTTGGTTATACAATTTCTTAAAATTATTTTTGTATTATACAAAGTTTGGATAATTTAACCATCAAAGCATTTTTTGTTTGTTTTACGCTTTAAAAGTTAATAATAAATATTAAAGTATAAATGTTTTTGTATTGTTATATATTTATACGTATAACAATCAAACAGTACGTTTAAAATCGTTGTAAATTTTTTATATTCATTTCATATTTCCTACACAGATTATTATCATTTTTAGTAAAGCGATTTATTTAAATAAAAATATATTTTTTACAATTACCTACTTCTAATTTGTTAGATATATTATTTCTTAAATTTAAAGGTTTTCATTAAAGTTTTCTGTAAATGTTGTTTAATTATTTACTAATTTGTTTGTAGCGATATTAAACATGTATTTATATTATTATCATAAATTTAAAATTAAAGCATTTCACCAAAGCTTAATTAATATATTAATTCTGAATAGCTTTAATCTCGGTCATAGTAATGAATCTAATTTACTATGAGTCTTTGACATTTGCACAAGCGCGTCAAAATACATGCAAACACATAATGACAAAAATATTTGCTATTGAATTGATTTCATTTTTTACGTGATGTTGTATAAAAGGATTATTAATATTTAACATATATGTAAAATTTTTTAAAAAATTTCTATAATAATTTAATATTTTCTAAACTTGCTATTTTCAGATGGAAATATAATAAAACTTGAATTTTCTATTTTTACGAAAAATATTGTTATTTATCGTAATAAAAACTTTGTTTTGGCTATATTTTTGTTATCAATAAGCAAAAGTATTTTTATAAATTAGTACATTCAAACCATTGAAATTTCTAATTCTCCTACAATAGCCGCGCCGCGATTTCTTTATTACTGTATAAAATTGCAGTTAACTATCAGTGCATTTACTATCTAAACAGAAGGGAAAAGAACGATTTCCTGTTTCCAAAGTTTTCCTTATCTACCTATTTCGATAATCCTTTTACGAATCACCGATAGACTTTTACTATTGTTTTGTTTATATACTCTTCCTTTGTTCATTAAGCGACTAAAGAGCCAATCTTTAATCGCACCTTGTATAGCCAATAAGTTTCTTTTTTCTTTTTTCTACCACAAATATACTTATACAGGACTCATGTAATCTCGACGAGAGCAAATACGCGCAGAGAACTTTTAGGTAAGAGTAAAACAAACACTCGGAATGTATATTTATGTGAAAGATGATACGTACGAAGGGGAATAAAAATGACAAAGAGAGGGATAAGCGAAGAGCTTCGACACATACACGTTGTATACCTTTTTATGTTTTCTTCTCGATTGTAAACGGATTTATAAAGAGGAGAATTGATCGAGAAAAAACGTCGAAAGCTGTGTGGATGAATTGATCACACATGCCGCTTCCTGCGTCTCGCTTTGGTGTGCTTATTTATTATAAATTTTGTAAATATTGTACAAGACATTTCGATCAAATACACAGGAAAATATTTCATACACTATTAAATATACATGCTTCATCGTTTTATTTATTTCAGAACCTTGCCAATCCATTATTCCTTTTATGATATTTGGATAAAAAGGCGAAAGTGTTTATTTACAGTTCAACAATTATTTAAATAAATTTTACATAAATATCATTCTATAGAAAAAAAAAAAAATTTTTAGACTTATACACAGAATATTGCGCACTAATCGTGATGGTAAGCAAAAACGAATAACTTCTATAATAATATATTTACATAATTTTATCACAATATTATATTGATTGCTATAATATTTATTTTCGAATCATATAAGTTTCATTTCTGATAAAGGCTTAAAAAAAAGTTACATAAAATTTTGTTTAAATATTTTATTGAGGATTTACATTTATGTGCAAAAAACCTAAGTTTAAATTGCCATATCAAATAGTCAGTGAGTCATGCAAACTGTATTAGCTAAGCCAACGTACTACAATGACTGATTTATTCAACATTAGTATATCTAGGAAATAAAATAATTTCTTCATTTTTCAAATGTGGTCTTTATTAAAAGTTATATTTTTTCTTCGATTCTTATTAACAATTATGTCAATACAAAATCTTTAGTAGAAGAATCATTTTCGTATGCACGACCGATTAAGCTGACATCTGCTACAAATTTCAGGAGAAAAATTTTATTTAAACGGTTAAATTTAATATAATCATTCAATTTTTCTCGCTGACTAAACGCACAATTAGATTAATATATAATTGAATTTCAAATCAATTTCTAATAGTCGGTTTGAACTTTGTTCCTAAAATATTTTGATCGCCTTCAGAGATAAGAATGTATCATAAATTTGTTAAAGTACATCTGCTTAAAAAGTTTTAAATGTAACCAACATGTTGTTTGGGCTGCGGGCAAACTGTAGCCAAGTCGTGAGACATACTTACTGTATATCCCGCATATTGTTCACATGTCGCCCATATGTTTCTCCTGACCTGGAGCAGAATGTGGCCTAAATGTTTGCAGTATATAAACCACATGTTGGACACACTCCGCTTGGGGGCTGGAGAAGCATATTGGTTACATCTTGCCCCTTGAATATTTTAATATTGAATTTGCAATATATTGCCAACATGTTGGTTACGTATTTTTAGAAATCTGTAACTCCGTAACTCTGTATTTGCGTACCTCACACTTTTCGCGCATTTCACCCTATCATAGACAAATATTAATTATATGTATATTATATGTATATGGTCATTTAATTATAATTTGCGTCTTACATAAAAAGTTTGCTATTCTAAAAATATGTAACCAACATGATGGCAATATATTGCAAATTCAATATTAAGATATTGAAGGAGCAAGACATTGTCGACATGCTTCTACAGTTCCGAAACAGAGTCTGTCCAACATGTGGTTTATATATTGCTAAAATCTAGGCCATATTCTCCTTCGGGCCAGGAGAAACATGTGAGCGACATATAAAGAATAGTGGGATATAAGTCTCACATTTTGGCTACAGTTTTCCCGCAGCCCAAGCAACATGTTGGCTATATTTGAAATTTTCGCGCCGGCAAGAAAGAGATTTTTAAAGGTCAATAAAGACATTACTGAAAAATATAAAATAAATCTTACGCTATAAATTATTTTATTGAATATTTTCGAAAGATACTTATTATACATAAAAATCAATTGATGTTGCATAAAAAGTCAAGTTAGCGTAGCTACAACCATGAAATATGATACCGCTGTTTTTAAAACCTGTGAAATAAAGTTAAATAAATTAATTAAATAATAAATTAATCTTTTTATTATATTAAAAAGCTTCCTAGTCGAAAGAGGAAAAATAAACCGCCGATATGTTTACTCTGTATGGGCGAATAATCAGTGTCGTTTTTCTGGTGTTTTTGTGACGTATAGGTGGAATTTCGCGTAATTTCATGTACAAGTATATGTAAATATATATAGATATTTTTATGTGATATTATTTTTTCTGATTAGTATACGTAATAGTATATTACGTACCTGGGACGGAAGGTGATTATTTAGCTCGTGTGACATTTTTCGGCCGAGCGAAGCGAGCTTATTATAATCATATTACAGATTATTTTTGCACATTTAAGTGATCTATATTGTCCTCTGATTCTCTAATACCGCTTACCGTTAGAAACCTTTAATTTTGACTGTTGTACCCACTTACCACGGATTTTTGAGCCAACCAGTTCCATCAATTTATACCAGATTCGGTTTAAAGTACTCCTTTAGAGTAGCACTACAGAATGTACGGATTACTTTTTCGAAGAAGCGTAAAAAATAATTATTAGACACTTATGTGCAAAATTTTAGTAATAATTTATTTAAAAATGTAATCTACGCACATAAGAGTCTCTAATAATTATTAAAGTGTAATATGTTACGTTTTTCAAAAAAGTAATCCGTACATTCTCTAGTGCTACTCTTAAGGAGTACTGTAAGCCGAATCTGGTATAAATTGATAAACTGGTTGGCTTAAAAATCCATGTAAGTGGGTAAAAAAGTCGAAATTAAAGGTTTCTAACGGTGGGCGGTATTAAAGACTTAGAGGACAATATAGATCACATAAATGTGCAAAAATGATCCGTAATATGTATATAATAGGTATAAATTTATCTTAACAAAAGTTATGATCTACTATTTTGTACAGTAACAAATATTTTATTTATTTTCAGTGATTTTAACTTAGACTGGCCCCCTTAATATACTTAAAAGCATATATTCCGTGAATATGATGAAATCAATAAATTATTAAGATTAATATATTATGATTGATGAAAGATAAGTTAAAACAAAAAAACTCAACTTACTACACTGCAGTGCTCTAAATTGAGTAACAATAATGGACCGGCCGTCAATTGTATAGGACGTTGACATCGCAACATCATGAATTTGATCAAGAATTTAGTCTTTTGGGGAAGTGCATACCACCCACATGAGTAGCTGTTGTAATTTTGCAAAAAACGTAGAAGTTGCATTTTATGAAATAAAACAAAAAAAAATACAGTTAAATAATTTATAACAGTCTAAAAAGAATATAAATATTTTATAAAATACGTTTAATAATCAATTTAAGGTTTACGTACATTGTTTGAAAAAGTTCGCAACTATTATCATTTAATCTCTGACCTGGCCAGCTCATATAAAAGAGGTACATAATGGCTGCAATGAATAGAAGACCGATTCGTAATAAAATTTCTGGATTATCTAGATTCATAAGCACCTAACAATAGCAATTTTTGTTAAATAATGAAAATAGAGGAACTTATTTTAAAACTATTGACTAATTTATTTACTTCAATGCTACCAACTGTACTCAGGGCTATAAATATATAAACAGTGTTAA
>JAPYZA010001122.1:0-26745 GCA_030522685.1 Eupelmus azureus | reverse complement strand
TTGATACCTGCCCTAAATTCAAACACTTCACTTTACAGCGAAAAAATAGTTGAACAAAAAAAGTGCAACAAGAGATCCACGTCTACACCTGAACATTTTTTTTTATAAAGTATACAATAAATTTTATCCCTTATTATTTAACTTCAAACCACTACTCAAAAACATCCATCCACCCACCAAAACCCTCACAATCGACACAAAATAACATTCCACAGCGCACAACGGACTCGTTACCCAAGCCACAGCTCGCGATTCGAAAGTAATGCAACGCGCAAACCTTTCGCTCTCCCGCACTTATTCACCCAGAAAAAGCGAGGATCCCCGCCTCGCGTTGGAGGGGCGGCTCTCCTCGGGGCCGCGCGATCGACAACCGATAAAGCCACTCTCTCCCTCGCGCGCCAACTATTTCGAGTTACGACCTGGGCCCGATTTATTTATTAATCGCTCGGCGCTCGCTGCATTTTTCGGATTTTCGATATCCCCCACACCACCGCGTATATACCCTCGCCACGCTCGCTTCTGCCCTGAAGGCTCGTTCTCTTTCTCTCTCTCCTTCCTTCCTTCCTGGCCTTCTTCGCGCGCGGTTATTTCGCGCGAGGCTAAAATTACTGCGCGGCGACGCGCGAACGAGCTCTCGAGTCATTTGCCAATAACGACTATATCAATTACCGCTCGCGTCGCGCGCGCGTGTCGGTCAATTTGGGGGCTTGTTTAAAGCTTTTTTTTTGGTGTGCGCTGCTGCGGATCGCTTGGAGACTATAAGATTTGCATGAGACTAGGGGTTAAGTAATTGGTGAGCTTGTGCGGTTCTGGTTTCTTTTTTGGATGGTTAAGAGCCGCTTGGGTTGTTTGCTACTGTGGTTAGCGAGAGGATGATTTAATGGCCTAATGAGATGATTGTTATGATAGTGGGTAATTGGTTTATTTCAGGTGTTTAAGTTTAACGAGATATTGGGGGTATTGAGTTAATGCGCTGTGCAGCTTGTTTAACGTATGTAGGTGAATGTTACGTTATGCGATTTTTTTATTTTCGAATAAAATTGTAATAAATATTTTTGCGTAAGTGTAACGCTAATTTCTCGTGCGTTTCTTTATACACATAAATTTTCATCGGCCTAGAGTTTCTGGAAACGATATTTACTTAACAAATTAAACGTATATTTTACGATTTCTCGGTTTAAAATATTATGATTATATGAAATTATTTGTAATAATTATTTTAGAATGAAAGCTCACGGTTACTCTAAGTATCTCTAAAGCAGGTTAATACCTTTGCACACGAATAAATAAATAAGCAATTGCATGAATAACATTTTATATAATAATATCGATCCTACACCTTCGAATTTAATATATATCTCGTATAATAATACGTAAGCTCACGATTTATTGATCGCTTTTTGACGGATCGTAAACAATGCATCCCCAGCACGCTTTTGCGATTCACGGAGCGATGACTGTTAAATTATTGTTCCGAGATTAAGATCGAAAACGCGCTCTCTCTTTCTCTCTCTCTCTCTCCCTCTCTCTCTCTCTCTCTCTCTCACTCGGCCCAACGTTTCTTGTATTTTTCTTTATCCTATCGCTTGTATCGGATCCCAACGTAAATTAATAATCCGCCTTTCTCTTTTCTTCGAAAAATAAAAGAAAATTTATAATTTATCATTGCGCAACGCAAAATTTCCTCGTCTTTGTTTGAACAACAAAATTATTCGATTGTACTTTCGTTGTTTCGAGCCGAGGAAGTTGTAAGTTCCTTTTTTTTTCTCTTATCATGACATATGCAGCGGAACCCGCATGCTTTGTCGCACATGTGCATATTACGCGCGCTTTCGTATATACCTGCACGCGCGCACTGACAGACAGAACCAATTTGCTTCGAGAATGTATGGAGGCGACTAATTGAACGAGCCCCTTTTCAACTTTTTTTTTTTTAAAGAAAAAATATAAGGAGGCAGATGTTACGGAAATACTGAGAGAGAATGAAATTATTGTAAAAATGTCTTACACGGGTGTCTGACTGCAGTCGTCGTACTCTTTTTTGCTAAGATCTTGACTCGGATGCAGATTGGAGATAAGAAAAAATTAATTTGAAACTCTTTTTATAACTCGAGTGTTTTAGTTTGCGCTGTTCTGTATATTCAAAATAATGTTTTTGACTCGTTCAAATTCATTTCGGTATTAACAAGCAGGATGCCAACGAGATATTAACACGTAATTTTTAAGTAATTGTGATTGCAACTGAAATTGCTTTAAAAATTTTTTTCTTTAAGCACAGACAGCAAGCCATTTTGTAGGCATAATCAATATAATTCCCACGTCAATTTGATTTATACGCTGGAAAAAATCTTGAGAAAAATTACAATACTGGTTAGTAAAACTATCAAAAGCTATAAAAATTCAAAAATTACTACATTTTGTAAGTAATTTCACCATAAGTATAGACAAATTTATGATATGTCTTATAAATATTCACCATACCGTTACATAAACTGTCTTATAAATTATAGTAATTGTTTGAACGTTTATGGCAACTTTACGTACCATTATTGTAATTTTTCCAAAGATCCTTCTACCAGCACAACCGCAACTTCCAGCCACTTACACCTAACTTCAACACCACCGCACTTCAATTCCATTTTCCTTCATCTCAAAATTTTTCCATCCTTCCTCCCTATCCCCTCACCACTTACTCTCTCGCGACAAAGTTGGTCCGGTATGCAGCGCGGCCTGCACTGCGAGAGATTACGATTTGTCGTTAGCCTTCGCGATAAAGCCTCGTGTTGCAATTGATACAAGCGAGCTCGCTCCGCGCGCCTCTTAATCTCTCTACTTCTTATTCATTTTTATTTTTTTTAATGTACCTCGCGATAAAGGCATAACGGTTCATTTCTCCGCGACGTTAAACACGAAGAAAAATCATACCGCGTCGGGAAGTTAATCCTGCAAGTCGCGAGAGTTGGTTATTTGCACGCGACAATGAGCTAGATTAGTAATCGAAGCTGATTCGCGCGCGATAAAAATTAATTTTTAAAGTCTAATATAGCCTGTGGGTATACTGCTCTCTTTAAATCGGCGTGCAGCGGTAGGCTTTTAGCGCTTAACAGCCTCCGGTACAAGATCTATCTCGGCGTACTTGCATGAAAACATTTCTGGAACTCGATATGCAAATAGCGAACCTGTTATATAAATGAAAATTCGAATAATGCGCGCGAACGAGTGCGTAGATAATATCGCTCCACGGCAACAGTTAATAAACATTAACAAGTGTTTTGAAAATATCTCTAATTTTTTAACAATATCACCAAGCTTTGTACTCTCCAACAAAAGACTTTTTACCAGGGCCAGCGCTCACCGCGGTAGCAAATTTTCTTCGGTATCCTACGAAGCCCACAAATCATACAGCCGTCAGGACTAAAACCGTGTAACTTCAATGTTTTCTCGGTCCAAAACAAGCGCCTAATCAAAGGCCATAAATAATCCTCGATCTCAATCTCTCGCTTCAAACTCCCACCTCCGCGCAATCCACCTCTTACGTACACGCACGCAAATAAATCCCCGCGGCGCGCGGTAACATTGAAACGCCTAAACTGTCCCGGCGAGCGACACCTCGAGAGCAATTACGAAAGGCATAGCGATCGCAAGAACAAGACGAGGTATATAAACGCCGGCTGCGGGAGCTAATAGAGAGACAGAAAGTGCGAGAGGGAGAGAGAGAGGTGGCAATTGGCGAGGCAGTTAGCGGCGCGCACCGAGGGCTTGAATAGGAACAATCGACGAGCGACAATCGGCCTCCGAGACAATATTGCTCGGGCCGATGCAGCCGGCTGGCTTGTATCGCGAACGCGTCGCGACTTGGCTTTTAATTGTTCCTGCAGTGGCGCCAGCCAGCGAAAATATCGGTCGTTTGCATGCGCGAGCTCTGGCCTTGATATAGAGAGCTGGAAGGGGAGGGGGGTTGGAGGGTGCGGGTTTCAATTGAATTAATCGGGAGATCTGTTTTGATTTTATTGAAACGTGTTGGTACAGGCTTTTTTGAATACGAAAAAAACTCGTGTTATGGTTACTTTATGATTTGCTTAGATAAATATGTATTAATATATTATTATTTTAATAAAAAGTTTCTTTTTATTATGTATTATTCTAAGCAATATGAAAGTTTAAATTCCAATGAGCGTAACTTCAGGTATAGGATTGCAATAATCATAAAAATAATGCAAATGATTAGTTTGCATTCAATGCCTTATGCAAGACAAATGCCATCATAGACAATTAATTAAACCTTCCGTACGATTCCCGTCGCGTCTAAACAATGTTTTGCTCAATCATTCAGGCAAATTCAAATGATCGGGCATTCATTCATCAATAATCAAAACACATCACACTCCCAGCGCTCACTTATTTTCAATACTCTTTACCGTTCGATATATACCCACACGTCAAAACATTAATGAATCGCACACATAATACCCCACTAAATATCCTTTCTCCTCAGCAGCTTAGAAATTTTTCAGCTCTCAATTAGACTCCCCGTGTAGCGACTCACCCATGCACAAATTAGCCGATCCCAATCGTACGTATATCAATACAATATCAAACTCATTATACCCAGCATGCAAACAGCTATAGAGACAGGCTCGCGCGCGACAACAACAAGTACAAGGGCTCCGCTTGGCGCGTGCTTTGGCTTTACAAATTGCGCATTATCCGGCGATAAAGATTGCAGAAAAGAAAGAGGAAAAAAAAGGAGGCGAAGTAGCTCCGGCCGTGGAGTATCGACGGCTCTGGAATTTGTCTTTGTGATAGGTACGGAGAACTACGCTGCCGCCGCTACATACGTGCTCCGATTAGATTTTCATGTTCGAGCTGAGTCAGTCTTTATTGCGCGATATCGATTGCGATTCTCCCTCTCTGCTCTCCGGCTCGCCTTCGTCGCTTTACCTGGACATATAATGCGGCAGGCTGCAAGAGAGATAAGCCGTCCGGTTTTAGCTTAATTTTTCAGTAGCCGGTTATCAATGCAAAAGCGAGTGTCTTTGTGTGTATGCGAATGCTGTGGGTTTTGCATGTGTAGCGAGCTAGTAAGGAGCATTTTTCATCTTGGTAAGAGCGGATATTGTTGTCTCGCTGAGCGCGCATGTGTAGCGGTGTGTTAGATATTGTAACGTGTGGACGGAGATTGGCTGAGTGTGTTTGTCTATCGCCGAAGCGATTTCTGAATAAGGTGGGCTTGCGTGTAATCTGTTTGTTTTCTTTTTTTTAAGGGGTTGGCTGCTGGAATTGTTTTGTATATTGGATTATTTTGGGAATTGGATTTATGCTTATGTTTGTAAGTGAGAATCAGAAGAAAATGAATCTTATTGACTAAGTTTTAATTAAAAACTAAAATTTTTAAAAATCTCTTGAATTCATTATTATTGCTAATGTTTATTGCAAAAAGATTTTCGTTATGCATATAGATCTATTTTATTAATTAATCGTCTCAAAGTAAATTGCTGTTCTTGATAAAAAGTATTAATTAAAAATGAAATTGTTTCCAAATAACTTCTTTGATTGCATAAATAAATTAACGAAAAGAATTCTATCAAAAATTTTGACAATATTTATATTTTAACTCAAAAAAACATTGAAGAATACATTTCAAATTGATACTTTTTATTAGTTGCATCAAATGAAGTGATTATCATTTTCTCGCAATAGTCCTTTATAAAAACACTATTTAGCAGATGTTCTAATGCATAATAAATTTCAATAAAACCAACGATCGTTTAATCATTTTCAAATTATCGTTATGATATTCAGTCGTCCATCAGTATATCCACATAAATTACTCTAACCCGAATTCCCTATAAATCTATTTATCCGCCTGCAACCTTCTTGCAATGACGTACCAAGAACAAATCCTACAATCCATCAAATTTATTATCCCAATATTTCACACAAACTGCATCACACAAACCGATCACCCGCGCGCATCCTAACCCCACAAAAGTAAAAATACCCACCCCAATAATCCCTACCACAAGATCACACAAGATCAATCCTCCCAAAACTTAAACCAACGATAATCCTTCATCCCAAAAATCTCGACCTCACACCTATATCCATCTCACACCTACTCTCTATCCACACACGCGGGGGGACAGTCTGTTGCGCCGTCGCAAAATATCGGTCGCACCTACATCTATCTCTGGCTCGCTCCGCTCACGCACACACGCGCCGATATATGCGTGGGGCCGTGAAAGCCTGACTCTCTCGCTCTGCCCTCGAGGCTGTGTGCGTTGCGATGCCGTATCTCTCGTTACACTTATGCAACCGAGATTTATTGCCGATGATTATGCGAGAGAGAGAGAGAGAGAGAGGCTCGATCGAACGCATATACGGAGGAGGGCTCTCTCTCTCTCTCGCCCTCGGCGCTCGCGCTCTCGAGATATATCCGACTGCTGCCTCGTCCGATTGACGGGTTCGCTCCCCCCCCCCCCCTCCGCGTGCGTGCGCCGATCGATTATGCGAATTATGCGCCGTTATGGGAGTATATAGCGCGAGATGGCCGAAGCTCTCTCTCTCTCTCTCTCTCACTCGCGCTCGAGTGTCAATCGATTTATGCGTTTGATCGGCGATTACGCCTATCTTGCGCTTATCGCGGCCAGCTCTTACCTTCCTACTCCATCGCTTCACCGCGCGCACGCCTGCATGTGGATGTATTGTTTGTGATTACGCTTTCGTATTTGCGAGAGCGATAATTCGAGAGAGAGAGTACTCGAGTACTTTTTGATTGATAAGCCAGCCCTAATCTGTGCGATCTTTTTTTTCTTTCTGTTCCAGGTAAGTGTATATATACATCACGACACAATCTGCGGAAAATCTAGCAGCGCGGACTCGCGCGCGCAGCCTCGTCCTCAGCGCGCTGATTTATCGTGAGTAAATTATTATTCGGCGAGAGATAGAATCGGCGATTTTATACCGCCCGATCCTTATCTCCGTAACGAGAATTTTTAAAATTATATTCCCCGAGACCGAGCAGCGATAGCAGCGCGCTCATGAGCGCTGTGTTATTTTTAATTGGCCTCCGCCTCGCGAGTCTATATACAGCGCGCGCTCGCCTGGCTCACAAGGATGTTTTTGTACCGGCGCGAGCTAACGCGCGAGTGAATTTCGCCGATTCGATTAGGTAACGAAAAGGTCTTTATCTTTGGCTTTGAAAATTATGCAAGCCCGTGTGTTTTCGCGATAAAGCGCGCGTCCGCGCGAGATATCTCAATGTTTATCGAAAGTATGTATAAAGAAGCGCACGCGAAAGTATATGGATTTATCTGGGGGGAGATAAATTTTTTACCCGGCTGCGCAAAGGAGCAATCGCGCGCGCGCGCGATGTCAGAAACGTGACTCGATAATGCGGTGACGAAATTTCAGCGAAAAATGACAAAACGCGAAACCTGGATAAGAGGGACGATGAGGTCTCTCGTTTTCGTTTTGGAAATTACGAGACCTATCGCGACGAGACTTGAATTCTTTATCGTTTGTGGGAAAACAATATTGCCCGAGTGTCATTGTAATATCTGTATAACCGTGAAAATCGGTATCTGCACGTGTGGTTTTGAATAATATTGTTATACCGAATGTTTAATCTTTCTTCTTACAGTATCCGTTGGAAAGTTACTTAAGTAAAATTTTTCAGTTGTTATCCTTGCAAAAATTTAATCAAATTCGTCATTATTAATATTACGACTTATTACTTCACTCAAAGAAACCCTGAATTTTTCCCTGAGTTCATACATACCAAACACTTCCAACGTCAATTCCCAACCCCAATCTCTCCTATTTTTTCCAACCTATTCAACTACAACTCAATCCTACCACCCCCACCCACCTTTCCCACTCACAACTCCCGAATGAATCATTATTTAATTCCCCGCAACGTCAGCGCTCCCCTTCCTCTAAACATTTCGCGCAGACGAGACAGCGCACGTATCCTCGTACGCGAACCCAGTGCCGATATAATCGGGGCGTGCTGCAGAGCGCGCTTGCATCTCGCTCTCTCTCTCTCGGTCGGTTTATCCAGACGAGATCGACGAGGCGCGTTAGGATCGCGCGCGGCGGGCTGCTCTCCTCTTTCGCCGCGTTATCTCGCGGGCTTTATTTATACCCCGCGCCCGCGCGCTCGCTAATAATATCGTTATGTAAATCCCGAGACTAGAGCGCATGCGCGCACGTTTTGCAGGCGCATAACAGATCAGCCTGCTTGATAGAGTTTCGTGTGAGAGCGTGGATGGATACGTGAAGGGTTAGGTGATGTTAGGTCGCGGGTGCGAAAGTTTTGTGGTGGGCGATGACAAGTGCAGTGGCTTGGTTTTGTTGGGGATTGGGTTTGGAGAGGGAATGGGATTTAGACAGGTTATGTGGGTTTTGATACGTAGATGCTGAGATGATTTTTCGAATTAATTACAAGGATTGAACAGTTTGGTGTAGCAAATGTTTTAATACGAACTGGATTGGTTCGTTAAGGTTGAGGTATGCTGATAGATTAGGTTTGCTGGGGTTAATTTAGATGGATCTTAACTTTGATAAGTAGAAATGCGTAACAAAGGAACGCACCTTCTCAGCCAATTAAATGTATCAAATAATTGGTTAGCAATAAAACTCTACAATTTTGTATGCAGATCTGAAGATTGCTTTGCATTTTTTGCAGTACAACAATTAACTAGTATTTAGATCGTATACCTCCTTAATATACTAGAAAGAAATATTGGCACAGTAGATAAAGATAAGATTAGTAAGACGTTTAAATTTGACAAATTTTAAGGAGCTACCTCAACTTATACTCTGACTGTTTAAAAATTTTTTTTTTTTAATTTGATTTATAACGTTTATTTAACTTTTCTAACGTTCAAAAATATTCAATTAGACTTTAGTTATAGTTTGAATATTTTTTGCATTCTTTTGTAATACCAGCAAAGTACTTCGAAACTAAATATCACGTCTATTTCATGCCACGATTTTTGCATAAATTCAATATCCTAAAGGATCCGGAAAATCCAAAACTTTAAAAACTCACTCTCACCAAACGAAGCAACCAAAATCTCCCTAAACCTTCCACTCAACACCAACCGGAATAACTCGCGAAAGTCACCGAGCATCTAGGTTTCGGACGCCAACCATGTAAAATATTAGCCCAGCAGCAGCAGCAGCAACTCTGCGCGCGCGCTCGACGAGACAAATTGCCCCGTTTAATTAATTCCTCGCGCTGGACGCCTTCATTCGAAAGTATACATAGCGTAGTACGCGACTACAGCAGCAGCAGCGCCTTATTACCGGAGCTTTCTCGTCGCGCTCGCTCGCTTTATCGGCCTCGCCTATCTAAATTCATAAATAATTAAGCTCCTGCGAGCGCGCGCGCGCGACGGCAATTATCCGTCGTCGCCACGCACAATGAGATTCCCGAGGTGCTCTGCCAGTTCGCACCTACCTTTGGAAGTGTAGGTTTGCAGGCGAGGACGCTGATAAGTGCGGCTCTCTCGCTTCTTTTACGACTGTTATGCGTCTGTCATGAATGTGGATTATTTGTTTCGGTGTTTACGTAGTTCTTTTGTTGTAACGGTCGTTTCTATTAATTTTGTTTGACAGATTCATTTGTTACTTATTGTTGTTTATGCACTGTTAATTATAACTGTGCTAATTATATAAACTATAATTTATGTACTTTCATTAGATATGCGCAAAAGTGTTAGAGTTAAACTCTCTTCTATCGCTTTCATTAGCAAAAAATTTAATTACTCCTAAACTCTTAACAGCTGATACCGAATCAGCACTCTTCGTAATGATAGTCTCATTTTACTGCATAAAAAGTCATCAATCCTCTATCAGATCCGGCGCGCGCGTGCGCGCTCACGCAGAGAGAATCGCAATTGTTATACACACGTATATAAGTAGCGCATTGTACAGTACTCGAGCCAGCTACGATCGAACGTTCGCGACTCGCAGTTCCGAGTAAAGAGCGAGAGAGAAAGAGAAATCGCTGAGCGTTATCAGGCTTATCGC
Organism: Eupelmus azureus; assembly: GCA_030522685.1. Classification (NCBI taxonomy): domain Eukaryota; kingdom Metazoa; phylum Arthropoda; class Insecta; order Hymenoptera; family Eupelmidae; genus Eupelmus; species Eupelmus azureus. The sequence continues at coordinate 16,707 of JAPYZA010001122.1, read as the reverse complement.
CTTTGAGCAGATTATCGTTTCGCGAAGGTTATGCAATCGAGCGTCGTGCGAGCGCGGCTAGTGTGCCGCCTGTCTTAAGCGCGAGACTGCTGCGGAGTGGACGGATATGTACGTGTAAAAATTTTGAAATTGCTCCTGTTTATTCGTGTCTTTGGCTTATCGGCTGCGGGGATCGAAATGTTTCAAAATGAGAAGGCTTTGTATTCAATTGCTCGGGTTCGATTGAATGGAAAATTAGTGCGTTTTTCATTGGGGATTTATAAGTTGGGGTTTATAAGCGCATTGTCGAATGATTTAAGGATATTACGGTTGGGCTTTTGGTATAATGTTGTGGTTGCGTAAGGATTTTGAGAGATTTTGAATTGTTTTACGAGTTACCGTTGATAATTTAGGATATACGTATAAATATGATTTTATTACTGTGCTAAAGTACTTTAAAAATAATATTTCATTCTTCTACATGTCCAATGAACTAATAGTTATAGTTCCTGATTATTTTACTTCATAAATACCCGACTAATTAAAATTTCAAAACTACTCTTATTTACTTATCTCTTATTTAAATTCCTACAACATATAATAACAAAAACCTAACCACTCAATAATTCATCTTCCACCCCTGAACCACGCTAATTCAATCCAACCCTGAAAATCCCACCGAAACAAATCAACACGTATATACTCACATAATCGTAACCTAACAAAGAAGCAGCAGCTTGTGGACAGGACGCATGCTTTTCAACGCAGACTCCCCCCCCCCCCCTCTATTAACTCACGGTATCTTTTCTCTCCTCGACGACGGCGAGCTGCCTGATATACGCGTGTACCCGCGCACGCGAGAGCAGCTCCGTCTCCGAAACAGTCGTTGAATAATGTAAAGGGTTCACGATATCAGCATAACCTCCACGAGACGAGCGCGGGGATATCCTCGTACCCGCAGCGCAGTCGCGCGGAAGATCGCTGCGAGATTAGAAATTCGCCCACCTCTCCCTTTCCTCTCTCTCTCACTTTCTTTATCTCGCTCTTTATCGTTTTCTCGATTAGTTTCTCCTTCTTTTGCCGGCTCGGCTTCTTACCCCCTTTGGTCCTTCTTTCTCTTTCGGTTTCTTTCGATCGGTGTTATTGTATTTACTGGTTGGGTTTCCGATGATGGAATATAATTTAAATTTGATTATAAGTATTACAATTAGTTATAAATTATTTTCTTCTATCGTAAACTTGTATCTTTATCATGAATCAGGTGAAAATAATGTTTGAGTTATTTTCACACCAAAACAAGTAGAAACAAGTATTTATTATCACTTCTATTTTCTGCCAAAAAATCGAAAACTTTGACTAAAATCGATGTACTCACATTTTAAACCTACTACGGACCCCCCTCTTTTAATAACTAACAAACCCAAAAACACCACCCACACGATCACCCCTTAATTCCCCCCCCCCATCCTCCGGCCGTGTGAAAAAGGGTTGCCGCGAATAGGGGAGGGCGGCCATTACTAACAGATACCAAGCGCCGAGGCTCGCCGCAAATCTCGGCCCGTCTAGCGCTCGAGCTCGCCTATTTATCTGCACTTTCGCAAAGACGAATCTACGAGATTGAGCTATCGCTGCACGAGATCGTTTTTCCCTCGCTGCCGTCGTGCGCGCGGATTAGATCCATCGCGAGGGCTTCCCGCACCCGTGCGCTAGCTCGCCACCCTGGCCCGCTTTTTCTTCGGCGCACCGCTGAGCTTTCTTTTATTTGCGAGTGCTGGTGAGGAACTGTTTCATTGACGTGCTGCGGGCGCGATGTGCATTGTGGGGTTTTTGTTTTTAGGAGTGTGGGTTTTTGGGGTTGGTTGATCTGAGGTGTTTTAAAGTGGGGTGTGGGTTCATTTTTCGGATTTGAAATTGATTTTTATGCAGTCTGTTTAAAATTTATGAGAAAAATATTATTAATGGATGAATGGATAGTAATTGGCATGAGATTATATATATTTTTTTTACCTTTTCTTTCTCATTGTAAATGCCAGTTTAAAAGTAGTCTACTTGTAATCAACTTTCAATAATGATTAATGGCAATTCAAAATGATAAAGAAACAACCAATTCTCACAGAGCTCTCGCAAAACGATGGTTTAATTTACACCCGACTATCTCAACGAAACCATCTCACTCTACATATTAAATCATCAAAAAACCTAAATAAATCATCTCGCCCCTTAAAACACTCCAACAACACCCTTAAAGTATCCAATCCCAGCGCATGCACGGCGCCGTAAAATCGCACCAACTCCCAATCCCACTTGGCGAATTTTCAGAAAAAGGTTCGTCTTTGAAAAATCAATACCTAACAACCTAGCGTAAAGGTCGAAAAGGGGTGGCAAGCGCCAACTCCGACTCTATAGGTAGCAAGACTTTGAAATAGGTCGCCCGCTTACATATGAAGGAAAGAGAGCCTTGAAAGTCCGCTATAGGAACTGAAATGATAAAAAGTCGAATGGCAAACGCGCGAGTCCCCAGAGCGTCGACGCCGCTGGAACGAGATAAAACAGTGATAGCGAGATCGATGAAGCTGATAGCTGAAGTTATTACCGGATAGAGAGAGAGAGAGACGAAGAGATATCGGCGAGTAAAGCGAGAGAGAGGGAGGGAGGGAGAGAAAGAAACGTAGGAGAAGGACGGTAAAAGTGGAGGGGAGAAAAGAGGGAGGACGCGGACGAGACTTGACGCGCGCGCGCGAGTTCGCTCGTCGCTTATACTGGCTCAGGCGGCGATAAGCAGAAACAGTTATCAAGAAATGGAAATGACTGATAAGGTCCGGGAGCTCGCGCGCGCGCGGCTAGAGCTCGGACGAGGCGAAGCGGGTTTTTTTTTTCTTGTCGCTTTTTAATATTACTAGAGACCGACACGCGCGCTAATTTTTCTCTCGTGCTATTTATTTGCGCGAGCGAGCTGGTATGCTGCTTTCGTAATTGCGAATTCGCGGGTTTTTTTGCGTTGGGTGTGTGCGAGGTGTCGTTTGGAGTTTATTGAGAGAACGGATGGTTGAGTATTGAAGTGTTTTAGCTTGTTTTTGCTAGGAGTTTGTTTATTTTTAAACGAAGATATAGGAGTTGAAAATAGCGTTTGGTTGTTAAAAATGATAATATTGCGATTGTTATGTTAAGGTGAGGGCTTACCGCACTCGGTATGAATCTACTTACACGTAGTAATGACTCGATTATTGGTATCTATGCTATTTCATATATTTTTATCACTTGTTTTTCTAGTTTATATTTCTATGAAAACAGTATTTTTACAAATCTAATTTTGTTTTTAAAAATATTCCAAATTATTTCAGATGTGAAAAATTGTATTTTCATAGTTTAAATATAATAACAAACTTGAACAACTCTATCTTATATTCAACAAGATAAATCTATGCTATTTTTAACATTAAAAAATCAACCGACCAAAAGATCAAATCCCCAAACGACCTCAAAAGACCGCAAACTCCCAACCTACGCAAACTTGCCACAACAACACCACATTCCCTCAAAAACCCCACAACATCCCACATCCCCCACTGGCCACCTAACATTAATCCAAACCCAACTAAAATAATACATCCCAACAAAGTCCCGAGCGTTCGGTTCCTCGCAGCAACCATCATCCCTTCCACGCCGCTCGTAAAAGATTAACCGAGTTTAGTTTATAACTACGGCCAAAATGTCTTTCGCATGATGCTCGCGAGATTAGCCCTCTCCAGCCAGCGAAATTCATTATTATGATTTTCCAGCAGCGCGGCGCGCGCGCCGAGAGGCGAGATGCTGCGTGGGGGCTGGGAGAGCGCGAAGGATTGCATGTGTACCGGCGAGATAAGCGCCGCTGTAAAGATAAGCCAGCCGCGACCGCTCGCGCGAGTCTGTAAATCCGCAAATTGTTGAGTGCTTTTCGAGATTATCGCCCCGCGAGAGAGCGAGCTTCTCGCCGGTCAAACTTTATATCGCTCCCGATTTTTCTCCCCCGCGCGCGAGAGAGAGAGAGACTGACTTTTCGCGATAAATTCACGATATTTTTTGCCAGCTACTTTCGAGGAAAGGATATCGGTGAGCGAGGGAGAGAGAAAAAAGTTATCGCTCGAGATTTTAGCGTATCTTTATCGGTTAGCGACTGTAGATCACGAAAAAGTTGTTTGCACAAGAATGTCCGGAGTGTGGTGTTGTTGGTGTGCGCGCACACGCGCTTGGTAATGCGTATGAAAGTGCGGCTTTCAATCCCGGATACCTCGAATCTCGAGAGCCGTAACGTTATTGGAGGGAAATATTAATATAAATCCGATTAAATCGAAGCTTATACTTTGGAGATATTAAAAAGGAAAGGTGCGCCATTTTAATTTCAGCGGGGAAACGTCATTTTGCGGCCGTATCGGCCGGCTGAGTGGCAATAAAAATCCATTTCTTCGCGCATATCTAATGGTACAATTTATTTACGTCTGCGAAATACTTAGTCACTTATCAGTTCTGCGCGCTTAGCGGCTGGCTTATTTATTGCATTTTTATTGCTTTTGAGGTCTTTTTTTCCTTGTTATTTTTTTTTCTAGCATTTTGAATAACGTTGTGAATCAGACGTTAATACATTAGTTTCAACTCATTATATGTTTGTTCAGTACTACGATAATATTTGTACAAAGAGAATTCAAATGAAATATTTTATAAATAATGAATTTTAGCAATAAAATTTTTTATATTTTAACTTATCTTTGATAAACTTTATGCATAAAACCAAAACTCAGTCTTTTATCGTAAAATATTTTAACAATTTTATCGAACGCTAGTGCAACAAACAGTAAAAAAAAATTATTGTTTACATTCACACTCCAACACAAGTACAATCCTTTACGTATCGTAACTGTAACCAACTCTCTTCTTTCTAAAAATCCTAAAAACCACAGAACACCCCAATTTCTATTTATCAACCCACCAATCAATAACAGCACCTAGCAAAAGCCATTAAACATTACTTTCAATACACATTCATTATAAGTCCTCGTAAAAAATACCCCTCTCGCTCTCACACTCGTAAAAGTAATTTTCAATAACGATCTCGTGAACTGGCACATTTCGCAGGCCGCGTGTGTTTGCATTACACTCCCTCTCTCTCTCTCTCTCTCTCTTAACGTCGCCGTGAATATTGGATATTAATCTGCCAGGCAGCCAGCGAGAGGAGAGCGTAGTGCTTTGGCGACCTTGCGCAATGAGCTCTCGCAGGATCGATCGCGGGGAGGCATATATGTAGATGCGAGATATTGCGTGGATGTTGATTGAGAGGCTTGATTTTGGATTCCTGATGAAACGAGTGCAATCGCGAGTTGAGCGATGCAAAATTATTCCTTCATCGCCTGCTCAATCATATAAGTATACAGAGATAGTTCGTTTTAAGCTTCGCCGTGTGCTAAATTTAACTTTTACGCGGTTTTAATATCTTGTTTTTACGAGGACGGATTTTTTCAAAGTGTAATGCAATCTTTCGAGCCGGCTGCTGCTGGGGTTCCCGATCGATAAGGATTCAATCGTCTAATGATAGCGAGGTAATTGCGTCGCTTGCGAGTTTTGCTTTTTTATATTTATGGGCTGGGTGAGTGGAAGGCTTTTATGGAGGTGTTTTTAATTATTATCGTTATTACTGCTTGACGACTTTGGTGTTTACATTATTTATCAGCGTTTTTCAGCTGCTTAATTTTGAAGTTTGTAAAAAGTTGTATTAATTAAAGATAATTTTTCTTTGTTTTATTCAAATATTAAATGGTGATAAAATTTCTAAATGGATTCTTGAATTTTTAATACAGTTTATTATAATATTTAGTATATAATTATTTGTATTGTAGTATTTACACTTTTAGAACTCAAGTAATGTGAGTCAATTAACCATGTAAAATTAGACCTTTTAGTAACATTCCAATTTGGATCCCAGCTACTGTCCAACCAAATATTACATCTAAATTAATAATCGGACTTTTTATTGAGATTTTTTACAAAACTTTTTTAATTCTCCAACATAATTATAAAATTGCAATTGACCAATATACTAAATTTCAACATAGCCTCTCCACAAAAGCTCTCTATTTTCGCAAAATATTAAGCAGAATCAACCCCAAACTCATAGAACTGTAAAAGATAAGCGCGATAGCGAGCCGATGAATGGCTTCTTTCAGACTTATCTCTCTCACGCTCGCACACACTCACACACGACCTTTTATCTCTCGACTAAAAATAATCATTAGACAAGACCCGGCGCGCATCCTCTTAAAAAAAAATCGGCCGATCGATATCTCAGCCAGCCGAGAATATTCCTCTTCCTCTCTCTCTCTCTCTCTTTCTCTTCCCCTCCACGCGCTGCAGCCTCGAAATGAGTGGAATACGAGAGAGAAAGAGCGAGAGAGAGAGCCTCGGTGCTGTAATAGACGTACGTACGTACATTCTGAAAGCGAGAGCTGACGAGCGGCCGCGGGCCTGGACTTGAGTAATCAGATGTTATCAAGCCGCGGCCGGCTCAGCTTGAGCCCGATTGGCCGGAGATCGCTTATCAACGCGGACGGATAAACGTCGAGCAAGCCGTTTTTCCATCTCTCGGCTTGACCGCTGCGCGCGAGGCTCTCTCTCTTTCTCTCTGTCCATCGCGAAAAAATAAAAGGAAGCTTGTGTGTGCGCGAAGCTTTCGCTCTTTCTCTCTCTCTCTCTCTGCATACGTATACTTGTGCGAGAGAGCTCGCTCGATGCATGTAAGATCTGTCTGAAAACATTTCCCATTCAGTGTTTCAGTCCGCGAGAAAGAGATCGGGATCTCCGGGACGTTCTGGCTCCTCTGAAAAAGTATTAATGAGAGGCCTGCTTTGTGGGAGCGAGAGCCAGCACCTTCGTTTTTAATTTCTCTCAGCTCAGGCGCGCTGCGAGGCCTGGATGATTTTCTTTGCTGGTGTTAGAGACTTGTCTAAGACGTCACGTGTGCTTGCTCAAATTTTACTTTTTTTTTTAAAGGTTGTCTTTTGGAATAGTTTTTGGTCGGGGCTGATATGTTTCTGTTTCCAGTTTTTAATCTCTGGATGAACTTTCGTTGAAAGCTGCGACAATACATTATTATCAACAAAATAACATTTTATCTGACTATTGCATTACTATTAATTTATTCAAAATTCACAAAAAATTAATTTACCTCAACTTTTCCCCAATCTATTTCTAGAAATCGTCTTTTTTTTACTCTCCATTTTCATCCTCCCTCTTATCTGCAACCCAGCTCGCGCTCGTGACGATAGTTGATTTCCGATCGGACAGCTCTCGGCGTCGCTCGTGTGCAAAAGTCAACTACGCACTCCGCTCCCGTACGGAGCGAGAGAAAATAAAGCCAGCGCTCCGACTATTTTGACGCGCGCGAGTGCCGAGCTCGTCTCGCTCTCACCTTTTTTTACGTGCGCTCCTCTTTTGTATCGACGCTATCGGCTCGCTGCGATCGCCGGGAATTTCCTTTTCATCTTCGCGATTCTTATCGTGCTCGCGCTCGGCTCTGAGCCCCCCCCCCCCTCCTTTCGTCCGATTCTTTCCCGCGTTTCGCTCTTTCATGCACATACGTGCGCGAGTGCAGAGACGCACACACACACGTGTGCAGTTAAGGAGCTCTAGGATTCTTCTTTTGCTTTTTGTTGCGTTTTCTCAGCATTGACATTGTTGAGTTCAATAAGGACAACAATGAGGTAATTCGCCGGCAATTGTGCAAACTTTCCGAAGCTGTGATTCTTAATTGTTTATATGATTTGGCGTTTGTATGTGTGTGTGTTTGTGTTTGTGTGCGACGCTCGTTTTCGAAATAGGTCGGAGATGATCTAGTAAGATTAGTCGCTTAGCAGACCTGATTGTCTTGCACACCGGTTTGTGAAATTTGGCAAGACAAAGAGAATTGGATATTTATATTCTGTAAATAATTTTTTTTTTCTTAACTTTTATTTACTTGTAAAACATTGACATTACAAATTTTGAGTAACGAGCTCAAAATGGGCGTATTTTAATCATCTTAGCGAGCCATACACTTCAAAACTGCACGATCACGTATCTAATCTCTCATGATTTTGTGTATCGCACGCGATGATGTTAATTTCGTTTAGACCTTTTTAGAAATTAATTGAAATACAAGAACCGGTGTAGTTAATTAAATTAAAATAATGCAAAAATGAATAAAAGAAAATAAGTATACCGTAGAAAGATTCCTTATAAAAGTATATCTTACCGTTAAAATCAAAACACGTCTATTTATAGGTACTTGTGTCTTAAGTCATAATTATGTGAAAAGAGTAATACTCAGACAATCTAATCACGATTTTTCTCAATATCTTTCATAGAACCAGAACAAATGCAAAGAATTTTTTAATTAAACTTTTTAATTGCCTTTCCTTTCATAGTCGCTCATGAATGCTATATTATCGAGCGAACTTTTCCAGTTTATCCATATGTAAAAAACATCTCCAAATACAGTATTCACTTTACCATTAATGTAAATTTAAAAATCCCACAGACAAAACACACGTAAAAACGTACATACACTCACGTCTAAACTAACTCGTCCGTATCTACTGCCGTCATACACCACTTCAAGTAACATCCTTCCCACCTTACACCCTCTCACCACTCTCACCCCGCCATCTCTTTAAACAGCGCACGCTGAAAACTCCACTTTCTTGTCTCCCACGTATCCCACCACAATACCCTCTCTCTCACCGCATCTGACCGCTGTCAGCCAAAACTCTCCGCTCTTTCAACCCGCTAGGCCTCCTACTCCACAATAAAGCCCACACTGACCGTATCGCTAATCATAACACATAGTCGAGAGACAAAGGGAGGCGCAGGTAAGTTGCAAGACGCGATCGAGAAGTGGCGGGGGGCGCGCGCGCTATACGGTCCGGCGACGCTATCTTACGTGTGTGACACAGCGTGGAAAGAGAGAGGGAGTATCTGTGCCGCGACGACGAGGCAACCTGCCCGCGCTGGAGATATATAAGCCTCTGGCCAACTTTGCGCGCTGTTTTGACGTGGCGAGAGATAGGCCAGCCCGCTGCGATGCTCTCTTCTGGACCGAACTCGAAGTTAGCGCTTTCTCGCGCTCGCGCTACGGAGTTTTGGCTGAGAGGCCGGAGAGCCGCGGACTGGAAAATGCGTGGTTGTTTGCAAGGTTGTGGGGAGATGGATGGTTTTGTTTTTTGTTTGGGTAGTCGAGTTGGGTTTTTAGATAGGGATGGGTAGAGTGTTGTATTGGATTTTTGATGGTGATGGTTTGAATATCGATATTTGAAGTAATTAATTTTTGTTATAGTGAGTATTTTATAGTGTTTCACTTTTGTTTTACAATGTGTATCTTTTTATTGATTATTAAAGCTGATAATAATATTGATAATGTGGATTTATAATCATTAAAGTAATAAATCAATTAATCTTGAAAAAAATAAACGATCTGAAGTGTCCACTTGACATACCGGAAAACGGAATATCACACTTGACATTTTCTATTGACAGTGACATACACTGTTTCCTGTTGTTTGTATTCCACTTAAGTCAAGATTAATACTTCTAGTTATCAGTTTTTAAAGCGATCACTTGAAAGATATCATTATATCTCCCAAAGCTACTGCAATGAATATAGAGCCTGATTCACTGATAATCAACCACAGCATTTTTACTATCAACCATAAAAATCTTACGTTGCTTGAACAACCACAAAAAATCCAAACACCATAAAGCAACCGTCACTCTGAAGAAAAACCTTATCACTCACTCCAACAAATCATTATTAGAAATAATTAATGAACAGCACCAATCAATCAACCTCTAATCCAACTCCCATTCAAATTCTCATACGCCGACTCAAAAACCGGTTCCCTCGCAATGCAAGCTCCACTGCGCCAATTTCCCCTCTCCACCCAACTCAATCCAAAAGCCTCCATAAACAAACTTTCCCACGCGCTTGGCTCGCTCACTCCTCGCGTCACTCCTTTTATCCCCATAGCTCCTCGGCGATCGATAGGCGGATTTGTCATCGTCCGATCGAGCGCGAAAAAAGCCGCGCTCGGGGGAGCAACGGACGTAGCAGCAGGCGCGCAGAGAGATCGGTAAGTGCAGACTAAAAAGCACAGCGAGCCGGAGAGCGGGCGTGAATAATTCATGAACGACGTTTCCTCATACGAGCGGCGACGAGCGGGCTCCGGCTCTTCTCGGAACGCGCGCTGCATAGGACGCGCACACACATGCGGCCAAAGCAAAGACGATAACGATCAGAGCCTGCCGATCTCTGTCTCGCTCTTTCTTCTCTGCTCCTTATGCAAGCGGCAGCTAAAGGTGCCTCTTTTTCTCGCCGCACGCGTGGTTCTGTCGATGCGCTCTCCGCGCTGTCCTGCTCGTTTATGATTCACTTTTGCGAGAATGTTGAGGTGGTACGCTTGGGTACTTTTGATTCGGACGGTGTGGGCGGCGAGGTGGGTTTGAGGGGCAGAGCTGCGTGGACGGGCTTTGGCTTTGCGCTTGATTTACGTTTGGATGGGTATTTTTGTACGTGAGATTTATTCCGTTGAGAAAATGATTATGATGATATTTTTATCGCTTGAGTGGTGGCTTTTCTGAACAATGTATTTGCGAGAGGAAAGAGCTAGGAGCAGTTAATCATTTGATTTTGAAGAAAAAGTGGGGGATAGTTTATGAAATTTACTTCGCGGTAAGATATTGTGATTTTGAAACTTGCAGCCTGAAATAATTAATGCAGGTTGAATTATCTGCGATCTTTATTGCGTAAGTTGAACTGATTGAAAATCTGACGTAGTCCATCGTTGCAAAAATCGCGTTTGAAACATAATGCTTGATTGCTGAGATATGAGGTAAATGAAACGACAGCATTCAAATAATCTTTTGATCTTCGTTTAATAATTTGAAAAGACTAATTTTTCAAATCACTTGAATTTTTTCAAACATTTGTAATTGTCATTCTCATTGTTGCATTATTCATATCGATTCGCACATTGTTGAAATAGAATCATATTTTAATGATTTCCTTGCTCATATGGCGCTATGCTACCGATCACTGACTCATACTTCCTATAGCTCATTGGGATACAGACAAGATGCGTCATTTCGTTGCTGCGGGTAAGTCACGATAAGATGCGGCTGCACTCGTTCTCCCCTGATTCTCTTTTCGCGCCTTGTCATCGTTGACTGGCTACGATATCGCCATCTTCGGAAGAACGTCGAAGATTATATACGAGCTTTTAATAACTCGCGGAAATTTTGTGTTTTCATGATTTTTGATAACAAAAATTATCATATTTTTATGAAAAGGACCAACATTCATACAAAAACAAGCAAAATGTTACAACAAAACAACAAACATCTTGAATAGGACAGATTTCGTTTACTCGAAATTTTCTCGAAAACCACTCACATCTTCCACACAGACATCAAACGTTCCCTTGTAAAACTCCTTCTAACGCAAAAACAATCAGAAACCTCAGTCCAATCCAAAACCTCACCTCGTATCACCCACTCAAAAAAAACCCTCCATCCAAATTACCCAACCAAATTCACCCACACAAACGCACAATCCAAGGTCCCGCCGCTTCCACGCGCACGTGGGGACACAGCCGCGCGCGCTTCTTATCCGACCGAATCGCAGGGAATATGCATACACGTACATACACACACCCCAACCTGTATGCACGCACACATTCACACACTATACCCGATGCTGGACTATCTCAACCGGCCGATCGCGCGCTTGCGTATACATATACACGGAGTGCAGCTCGCGTGTACAACACGAGCCCGCGTAACGCGCCGTGTATATAGGTTTTCTCGCGAGCGCGCGAGCAACTGCGAGAGAGAACTTATATTAACGCCTCTATTGCCGCTGCTAGCCTTTTTGATCTCTCTGCAAGTGTGTGCGTACGCGTAGGTGTGCTGGCGCGATGTATCGGCGTTTCTACTGCTTTATTGTTTTCGATGCCGCGGCGGCGCGCGGGTGCGCTCAGTGCGAGATATGACGCGCCGTATAAATGGCTCGGAATTTGTCAATTTTGTCTGGGGATGATAATGATGGGAAATTGCGCGCCGTTGCGACGGATGTGGTGCTTGTAGTGTTTTGATGAATTTGACCGGGGGATGTGTTGGGTTTCAGGGTTGATTGGGGAGAGTGATTAGAGAATTAGATTTTAGTTAATGTGTAGTAAATATGTAGGTGTAATTTTATTATCTGGAAATCGCTAAATAAAGCATTGTAGTTTATGTGCGTTATGAATTAATTCATACCGCAAAAGTACCAATTATTAGTGATTTATAGAAAATGTAATATGCGTATGAAACACGAATACACATAAAAATGTGCATATTATCACACTTGCGAGAAAACTGCAACCAAGAAAATCTAATATTACATCTTCTTGCATATTTGCAAATTAGTTGTGCTAATTTTCTTCGTAACCTACTAAAGCTATTTATTACACTTAAAAAACTATGTTCAAACGCACAACGACACATAAAATACTTGTTACATTCCAAACAAAAACTAATGACCAAGCGAGTCGACGAGATTATTAACACAAATTTAATTTCCTCGCGCGATTAGTCAAACCGTCCGACACTGCAGCCACCCTCCCCAGTCACAACAGAAAAAAAGCTCGGTTCCGTCTGATTTTATCGATAATTAAAAAAAATTAATCTAAACGTCACTACTCGTGTAGTTTCAACGCCTCTCTCTCTCTCTCTCTCTCTCTCTCTCTCTCTCTCTCTCTCTCTCTCTCTCTCTCTCTCTCTCTCTCTCTCTCTCACTCTCTCTCTCTCTGTCTCTCTCTCTCTTTCTCTCTCTCTCTCTCTGCTGCGAGCGCAAAAATAGCAGCGCTCGAGCCTTCTATTTCTTTATCCTGCGGCGCGCAAAGTAGCCTCGCACGAGAGAGTCCGAGAATTCTTTATCGCGCTGCCGAGTCCCCGGCACGCATACGTATATACACGCACTCCGCCACGCACACACTCGCTTAATCAACTTAAAACAGATCTGTCGTAATGGACTGGCGCCGAGGACTCGTGAGAATTTGAAATTTTTAAGTATTAACCTCTTAACCTCTGCAATGTGTGTGTGTGCGTGTGTATGTGTATGTTGCTTTTTTTATGAAGGAAGCTTTAATTACGATGGTGAAAAAAGTTGGTACGATGGTTATCTTACGAGTGCGCTGTGAGACTTTGAGGAACGATGTATATTATTTTTAGAATTTAATGCGCGTTTATGAATATGTAAACTAAAGTGATGGTTAAATAGTTTAATATAGTATGTAGGGTTTAAAAAATTGAATTGAAAAATTATATGAGAGGTTTTTGTAAGAAAATATTTACTGTTAAAATCAATTGATATCAAAATTTTAAGTAATATATATTATTTTGGATATTCTTGTAATTAGCTACTATACCGTCTATGTCATTAACACAATGCCAACCCTACTGCCAAACCACTAAGATGCTCATCCGAATAGTAGCCATCAGATTTTATTTCTGCAAACATTTATTTCATCACTTACTTCGATTACAAACGCAATCAGAAACAATTCTCAGCCAAAGCCACATCCATAAAAAATATATCAATGGAATTAAAAACTAATGCCAAAAAATGAAACAATAATTTTATCGAACCGTATAACCCAAGCATTAATGCGTTGACGCTACATCTACTTCCTGATAATACCATTACCATAACCATTAGCATACCCAGCTCGCTCTTACAGACGAGAAAAAGCACGCTAAACAACGTACTAGCAGGTGGTCCCTCTCGTAATTACAATCGCTCCTCTCTCCCTCCACCCTATCTCCAAAACCGATCGTCGTCGATCTCAATCTCTAACCGTACATACACCCATCACACATGCGCTCGCGAGATGCGCGTCTTTGCGCAACAAACTCGTCATTCTTTTCCCTCCTTCCGCGCAGGAGAAAGCCTCCCGTTACGTATACCAGCCCACACACACACGTCCAAACAGCACACAAACGCGGCGAAAAACGCGAGCTCTCGACCCTACGACCTTCTTGCAGGACAATGACGTTTGGTAATTTGTTGGAGAGCGGAGGGGGGGGGGGCAGCCGGATAAAGAATCGGCCTGCGAGATCTCGCGAGCGTAGGCTAGACGAGAGAGCGCGAGCTATCACCGGGCGGCGATCTAATCTGCCGCGGCAGATCTGGCATCCTATCCCGCTATCTGCGCGTCGAATCTCTCGCGCTCTCTTGAGCCTCTCTCTCTCTCTCTCGCTTTTTCCTTTATGTGCTCTGTCTATGCCCCAGCTCCCTTCCGTCCTTCGCTTTCTCGCTCTTTTCTATCTACTTTATTTGTGTCCCACTTTATATACACGCGCCGATATCCGACTGATAGCGATACTACTCCTCTTTACTCTTTACGCTTTATGTTCCTTCCTTGCCTCGCGTCCGTCTTACTCTGTCTCTCGTTTCTATTTCACTCCAAGCTGCGTTTGACTGCGTTCACACGCTCTAATATGCGCGCCGCGCGGCTTCATACATGCGTTGTCGGCGAGTTGCGAGCGTAAAAAGAGAAATGGCAATGCAGTTTCTTTTGATGTGGCGAGGTCGTTTACGGCCAATTCGTGCTGCGTGTGACTTAGGAAAATTGATTACGAGGTGGTGGCTCGAGACTGCAATGTCACTTGCTCATTTTAATACTGGTTTGAGATAGTTGGTTATGGAGAGCGATTTAGAGAAATTCAAAAATTGTTTTCAAGGCTTTTTGCTTGTGTCGGTATCAAGGAGGAATTTTTTTGTAAATCTGAGAGATTGAAGTTTCGCGTCTCACGGCTCTCGTTTTAACATTTTTAAGACTCGAGTCACAATCTGCAAAATTAAAAAAGAATTTGTATGCGTGATAATACCAAAGATTACAACATGTATATCACTAACTGGCATACCGTAGAGTGGCACTATGTCATGTATGGCACGTTATAACTTCAAAGGCTGACAATTATGAAAGACACGTATGTGCTCGAAACAATCAACATTAATCATTTGTTTGAGTTATTGTGCACTGGATACTGCAAATCTCTTGAATTTTAAAGATACAGGAATTTATCCTAATAACGTAAGAAAATAATAAGTTAATATTGATTGATGTGATATGTTCTGCAATGCTGCCATTCTCAACATTAATTCAGATTCTTCATAAATTATTTAGTAATTAATTTTAATTTCAAATATTAAAACGTGTTTGAAAACGTAGCATTTGTTGACTTAATTTGCGTCACAAAAGAATGTAAAAGCAATAAAAAAAAAAATTGCCGAGGTATGGATAGACCGATGATTATCGGTGTTAAAATCAGCGAGAAAGCCTCTAGGCTACCTGATGCTAGCGAGATATAATACAATAAGTAACCGCAAAAGGAAACGTAAGAAACGTACACAATCGATTAAAGTATGAAAATATTGATCTTTTCAACACGGAGAAAAGGAAAGTACCCGCTCAGAATAATAATCGATTTTGTAGTTACTACGTCTGATCCTTTCGATCCGTTACTACTTCTAATAATACAATACAGCATAATTTAATGCTTACGCTATTCACCATCACTAAAAACCCACTACAATTACAATCATTTTAACAATAGAACACACCGAATTCACTTTCTAACGCGAAACACCACAAAGTTTCAAAGCAACAGACAACAGAACCAAAACTCTTCTTAACCCCTTACCCACAGCCTCGCCACAACTCAGGGATTAAAAAACCAGAGTAAATCGCTTTATCAGGCCCCGCCATTAGAGCGATCCCATCTGCATCCGCGGCCGCGCGCGCGCCATATCGTAAAAACTTGGCCCTCTCCCCAATCTCTCCCCCTCCCTCGTCCCACTCGGAAACTCCGGCAGGAAAATCATTTAAAATCAGGCCTCCGCTCGCAACTTTAAACTCTCCATACATAAATTTGATTCTCGGCTAGCGGACGCCGCATGTGTGTCTGTGTGTATGCGCGTCGGCGCGCACACACACACACACACGGGCGCGTATCGAGGCGAACTGGAAAGCCTTGAGAGTTGCGGCGCCACTGGACGCAGATAAGGGAGCGTTATCGGGTGGGCGCGAGCGCGAGCTAGCGGCGGCGGCGGCAGCTCTTATCAGCGATCGCACTCCGGCTCTCTTTTTCTCCCCTCCCCCACCCCCCACCTCCGAGCGCTCGCCCTAGCTCTCTTTCTCCGCTCGCTCGCGCGCGAGCGCAGCCCGATGCTATCGTCTAACTAGCTCCAGCTACTGATTCTATCTTCGCGCGGCGCACGGCGTAGGTGTATATGTGTCTGTGCGCATGTGAGTCTCTCTCTCTCTCTCTCGCTCTGTACGTATTTGTGTACGAAGGTAGGGCCGCACGAAATCCCGAGGCCTATACGTGAGAGTTTTATGTGTGTGCGTTTGTGTATTGGTAGCGCGCTCTCGGCCTTTGTCTTCATTATGCCCGTTTTGCGAGCGCCGAGGAAGCAGCCGACGCCCTTTCCGCACGCGCGCCTGACTCCTGCTCTCTCTCGCTCGCTACTCGCTTATTATTGCCGGCTCGTTATTGCCCGGTGACTGCGGCGAAGATGAGCGAGGTGATGTGATGCGGTAGCGGGTGAGCTTGGTGGGTTGTTTTGGGTGATTATGAATTTGATGGAGAGATTTTTGAGTGGTGTTGATCTGTGAATTGTTTTTTTTT
>JAPYZA010001121.1:0-51788 GCA_030522685.1 Eupelmus azureus | reverse complement strand
ACATAAACTACAATATGTACGGTGGCATACCGGTGTTGCAGCGACATAGTTTCGTATCAGTCAACCCATAGCCAAAAAATGCAAAGAAAAGAAAAGAAAATGGAAAGTTCACTTTCCGTATTATGACGGTTCGTATCGAGTGTGACATTTGAATACCATTATTGGACGACTATTTACTTAAAAAACTAAACCTAAAAATGAGCAAGATGTTTGTTTTGGTATATCTAACCTTTTTATAAGTGTACGTATGTAAGCGATATTGGAATATATTTTAACAAATAAGTTGCTCCAAAGTGTTGAGATGCGAAGAGTAAAGACTTTGAGGTTAGAATAAAGTACTTATTATGCATGTTTTGTAATTAATTCATTAATTTATGTACATACATTAATCAACTACTTTTGGGAGAGTTTCTGACGTACATTTTACAAAATTTGTATTCATTTTGGTACTTTTATAAAAATAATACAGGAACTGAACTTTCCATTTTAGATTCATGCGCAGTGACGTCAGGAACCACGTGAGATCGATTCGAACAGACATCCAAAATACATGGAGAGAAAATTGATTATAAAAAATTAAATAGACTGAATAAAAAAAACTGTCAAGTAAATCAATTCTCTTTAGCACATACTATCGAATAAAATTAAATTTAAAATTTATGCAAGTTCCCTATTCTTTCCTGCCCTTGTTGCATAATCTACTATTTTTTGCTTGGCGAGACCAAAATTACAACCTTTGCGATCAAGCGCAGTGAGAAAAAGTGATACTTTTGCAAAAGTAATATATGCAATACGGAGGGAAAGAAGAGTACCCCGTAGCACGTGTCTTCCACCCTCACCTTCAACTCATATGTAAATTTACACATGCTATTGACTAACCAATTCTTTCTCGCACTTGTTGCATAATCTACTATTTTAGTTTACCATCATTAATCGAGCCACTGTATTAACTTTCCCGCCTGGTATAGTTTAAAACTGAGTACGTTAAACTTAACTTTTCGTATCTGTTCTTTGTATATCAAACATATGATTTATATAGTCATTTGAAACTGTGTTATAAGTAAACCAGTGATGTGCGAGAATCTTCTATTTTACGCACTCGGTATGTAAATTACTTTTAAAAAATCAGTTGAAAACGATTGAAGTTTAAATGTTCGAATTCAAGTTGTAATCGCTAAAAAGCAATTTATATTTATACCAAGTACATAATATATGTTTTATGCCATTCTAATATAAAAATCCTAAATGTTAGATGATTTTTCGGCTCTTGCGGCATAAAAACGGCTCGATACTGGTGCGTAAAGTGATTTTTGCCACGTTCGACTTTTGACCTTGGCTTTGCTCAAACGGAAAATGTCTCACTAGACCTTCCACCCGGTATCTAAATATACTATCTTTACGATAATTACCTAAGTAAAAAATAATGCTATTGAAATACTATATTCATTCTTTATATTATTGCTGTATAACGAATGTTTTTAAACTTTTATATTCTTCAGATTCTCACGATGGTGAATCACAAATAAATTAAGATCATAAAATAAAACTATCGCACCGACTAATTTTCTAAATAAAAAAAAAATTTAAATAAAAAAAAATTAACAAACATAAATTGTATATATAAATTCTTCGTTTTGTGTTAATAATCAAAATTGCCGTATCTTGTGATATTTTTTTTGTGTAGATATGTCAATTAGAGATGGTTTATGATACAATATATATTTCAAACAATTTGTTTCAAACACCAATATTATAGTGACGGTACTTGCATCAAAAATTTAACTATTTGAAATATATACATATGCCGTAACATTTACGATCAAAATGGCGTCTGCTGAAAATGGTGGCATTTCAGTGCAATCGATTTTTTTCTTCACTTCTAAAGAAAAAAGGGACGCGATAAAATATTAATGATGAATTTTCCACGCACTTAGCTTTTAATAAGAAAAAATATTATTTTCATTTGTTGTGCTCGATTTACTATACTGTTTATACTATTTAAACTATATTTAATAATGGTATATACTCTAGATTTTTTGTAAAACTAAAAATTCAAATTATTGCAAGTAAATAATATTTTTGCTTGAAAGACTACATGAAAAAAATGCGGCTAAATATTTTATCATATTTTAGATATAGAGACAGACTATTAG
Source organism: Eupelmus azureus (assembly GCA_030522685.1). Taxonomy (NCBI): domain Eukaryota; kingdom Metazoa; phylum Arthropoda; class Insecta; order Hymenoptera; family Eupelmidae; genus Eupelmus; species Eupelmus azureus. Next base: position 49,635 of record JAPYZA010001121.1, on the reverse strand, counting down.
AATACCAGAAAAAATCAGAATATCTGTATTCATTGAGAATTTTGATTACAAGAATTAATTGAGTTTTAAGAGTTAATCAAACTATTCAAAAATTTGAAAACTTGATTCAAAATTTGACTGAAAAATTTAAACCAGATTTTATAATTGGGCAAACTCTATTTATTTGGTATCCATATCACTAATAAAAATTAATTTAACAAAAATTAACATTACAATTAAATTTAAATTATACTAGGAACAGTGTTCTATCACTGAATCATCATATTAGTAATAATCATTTGTGACAAAGAACTTTTTACTTAATTTAAAATTTTAGTTTTAATAATCAATATACTTATTGTATACATTATTGACTAATCTAAAACTATTGATTATTTTCTGATATAGGTTATTAGTAACTTAATAGAATTTTTAATTATAGTGTAAAACAATCTTAATACAGTATATAATTTTCTCTTTCTACTTTTAGTGATTATATTTTGGGAAATCTATCTAGAATTTTTTTTTATAACTGTAAATGCTGGTTTAAGTATTACTAGGGCTTTGAATGTGTATAGAATATTCTATGTTCATATTCACTATGTTCATATTTATAATTTCATGTTCACAAGATGGCAGAGGATTTAACTTCTCTAATATATGGTGAAAGTTGCTTTGTTTACTGCTTAGTTCTGTTTTATTTGTGCATTTACATTCCTTAAATTGTAAAAAGTAATGAAAAATTTTCATCAATTTTATGAAAATAAAAATTTTTATAAAATGATGTTTTTATGAAAAAATAAACTTGTATTTACATTCTTTTAACAATATTTTTTAATTAATTATTCAGTACTGTGAAAGTTGTACCACTTCAAAATGTGCACAAAACAAAGTACCAGTTTAGTGTAAAAGAGAAGTATATTTACTTACATCAGTAATTTTCTTAGGTCTCACAAGTGGAATAGAAAACTTGATTTCTTTGGACCACCACTGTGGTTCATTGATCACGTCTGCTGTATCATGTCCCAAAGAACACTGAACCATGAAAGTAATGAACCGCTCCAGCTCTGGCTATGATGTAAAGCAGTATTTTCATAATATCTACCTTTCCATTGAGTATTTGTTTTATAGCTTGCCATGCAGCAAGCCCATGCCTGTTTTTGCTAAATAATATGGCACATACCAGTGTGATCTTATCTAGAGATGTGGGATATCCATTGGCAAAGAATAGAGGAAGGTTGGATATCATGGAACCTTCCTCTACGCTGCTACCACCACCTGGTTCAACGTCCCCAGTGGCAGCCATCATGCTCTCGTCCACATCGTTGGGGGGTGTTTCTTGCCCCAAGCCTACCCCGTAGCCGTCCTCTTGCAGAGCTGAAAACCTCATTTTTTCAACAGCTGGAACATCTCGATCTTCCTGACTCCTCTTCTCTCACCCTTAGCATGATCTCTCAATCTTATGAATATTTATCCTCCATGATGCACTGTCACAAATAGAAAATGAAAAAACAACTATTAAACCCTCACCAAGATTAATCATTGATTACTTTCAAGGAATCTCAAACACTCATTACAAGATTCAGTTCTCGAGCTAGGCAACCTTGTAGCACTTGAAGACTATATTCTACTCTCTCAAGGAAAATCGAGCACTGCCATTCAAAATCCAACATTCTTCCCTCCCAAATACTTTATTACCTATACTTAACTTCAATCAAATTTAAAAGAGTAATGAGACAAAAAAAATGGAGCGAGGAACCGAGGAAAAACGTAACGCAAGGACAGAAGAAAAGCGGAACGAGGTATAACGGTTCACGAGTCGGTCGCTCGGCGATAAGCCCTCGAGAGCGCGAAGAACTGACAGTTCCCTCTTCCTCGGAGTGGGACGTAGTTCACGTAGCTTAAAATGGCGGAGCATCAGCGAGGAGAGCGCTGAGGAACGAAAGGAAAGGTATAGTAAAGCCCCCTCGACGAGAGCGCGCACATATTCTCTCTCCTTCTCTCTCACTCAAGTCTACACTACAGGGAAAACATGAGCATTCTCTTGCCTGCATGAGTGTATGTGAACGCGCGCGCGCGCGCGATCGCTCAGTTTGCAGATGCCTACTTATACTCGCACACAAACCTAAGTGCGCGCGCGCGCCACCCGTAAACCGTAATTTTTTTTGAGAAATTTTGACGATTTTATGAGATAAAACTAATAATCCAAGTGCACTTACAAAGAGCTGAGACGTTCGAGCTTCTGGCACTGTGGAGCTCGGGCACGGCGACTCAAAAGCAGAAACGAAAAAAAATGGATTTACTTGGCTATATATCCTCTCGGTTCGACTCCCCAAGCTGTGTCTGCAGTACGCGCGCCAATCGTTGAAAGGACAGAAGACCATGAGAGCTTCTGGCAGACTGAACTCGCGCGAGCGCCCACCAGTCGGGCACCAGTTCTTCAGCAGTCAGCATTAGCCACACACAGTATACTCGCGCACACTCGCGTATCCATATACACATACCTTACATACACCACACACACACACATGTGCCATATATATACAATGTACGGGGGGGACACGAACAAAGATGGAGGCCGTTGCTTGATCCAACGCGCACATAACCTTAACCTTCTTTATTCGAGGCCCGACCGATGCTAAGCTTTAGTACCTTCGTCACTTGGGTTTTCGTTGTTTAGATTTGTTTTATTGGCTTTAGATTAAATCATCATTTCTGATGATAAAATAGAAGATTACTAACAGTTTCTACATTTTCATATATTTATAGGGGGCTGCTAGGTTATCATGAATTTAAAATTGTACTCCGTTTTCAATTAAAATTTAGATTAAATAAAATATCTACAATAATAATTTGATATTATTTTTTCTAATGAGATCTTTATTTATGAAACTATTCGTAATTGGAATACTATTTTGTAAATTAGGTTCAATATGCGTAACCTAAATAACCTAAAAATTTAGGTTAACTTAGTTTGAACATTAGTAGCGCCCTCACAGTGAGTAACAATCATAATATAAATGATAATCTTTTATGGCGTAAAACTGTAGAAACTTGGAACTAAAATATTTTATCTAAATATTTTATGTTTTAAAACATAACTCTGAAACTGAATATTTTTAGAAAATCCATATTTTCTCTGAACAGATTAACTCTATTTTTCAGTTTAACTGAAACCTACTTTTCATCAAGTGTCTTCAGTATCATTTTATGTCAGAAACAAAAAGTAACCGACACCTATATCTATAAGTGTACACAACAAGATGGCTGACATCTACTTTTAGACTATTTTTTTTTCAGTTATAAAAGACTGATTTATCTTCTTAAAGAAAAATCAGTCGAATTATTACGCAAGAGATAGCTCGAATAGAAAATAAATGACAACAAATAATTTCGATAAGTCTAAAAAATATTTAAAAGTTTTTTTAAATATAATGAATTTTATTTCGTTTGATATACGCATATTTGTACCGTTTTACTGTAAGTTTATCGTATATTTTACAAGTTTTTATATATTTTAATTAAACTCAACGTTAAATTTCGTAATTCTCAATTGGTACGACCCTACATTACGCCTTATTCCTCGTTCCATACGCTGTACGGCTTTGCAGAAACTTCTCTTTGTGCAAGCGAAGTACGGGGTATCGCGTAACTGCGCACTCCCACTTTCTACTCGTAACCCAGTCGATACGATATTGGGGGGGGCCTTGCCTCCTGAAGCCCCTAGGAAAGATTACCCTAACCCCACAATTCATAATCACAAGAATATGTATTCTGCTAATTCGGTTAGATAACAGAAATATTAAAGTAAAATAAAGGAAAATAATACTATAATAATTTGTAAAAAGAAAAGTCATTATAATATGGAAAAATACCGTATGTAGATCGATTGCCAACTTAGCGTTTTTTGTGAGAACCTTAATGATCTTTAGAAGATTCAATCACTTTCAAAGGCAGTTACTTTCAAGATGGCGACAGCAAAGATTAATTTCCTTCAATCACATTAAATAAAAATTTTGCAACCGTTAATTTCGTAATTAAGGGACCCCTAAAAATAGGATCTAACAATTTAAGACTAAGAAAATGGCGACTAAAAAGTATCAATCAGTACTGCAGCGCCATCACTAAAGGGTTATAAATAATGTATCTTAATAATATCGAAAAAATAGAGTTTTTTCTAATATTTATGATGAGAATCTCAAAAACATGTTTAAAAAACATTTTAATTATTTTTAAATGCATTTGATGACAAATTTACATCGTTTGAATTGATGAAACTTAACCTTTAGAGGACGGGGATTTGGGTTTACTGTTTTCTCTGAGTTTTTGTGATGTCTCACATCTCAAAACTAACACATGTAAAGGGTCGATCATGGGCATGGCCCGTATAGGGGCCATCCCGTCCTCTAAAGGTTAACCTTGTCAAGGTTTATCACAAGTTCAGCTTTATTAATTCAATATAAAGCAAACTTTTTTATTCTTTGTAATTTTATTTTTGAAATAGAAAGCCAAAAACATAGTTGGACATCATTAGCATAAAATATAACACTAATATTTCTGTAATGGATGTGGTATGAACCTCAAACAAAGGAAACTACTCTTAAAATGAAAAAAGATTGTTGCAAACACTTCAAATTAATTATATTATACAAAATCCATCCTAAATATAGACGAATTAAGAAAAACATAGAAAAATCTTACCTCATTTTGATATTTTTATCTAATTTTCTTAGTTTAACCAGTTATGTCGATTGACGGCAGCTATTCGTCGACAAAATGGCGTACAAACAGATGATTGCCAAGCATCTGACGAATATAACCTCTTGCCAGGCTACAACTGACCTGTTCAGGAGGAAAAAAGCTTACTAATGGATATTTCACATGAGACTGAGATATCCACACTGGCCTACCCGTGAGTAGGGTACTGTAAACTTTTACCACGAAACTTTACGATAGAAACGGACACGATGATAAAATCGTCAGAGAATCGGTAGAAGCGTAGAAGTGTTGAGAAAAGACAGTGTTGCCTAGTGCTTGAATTTCCCGAGTGTCGCGCTGCATAGGATTAACGCCGATTGGTGCGAGTAAGTTATCAGACTGTATGGGTGACGGATTAGCGGACTCTTTAAAAAACTGTTGGTTTGGACTTTGAACGACAATAATATCTAACGGTGTTTTATTATTGTTTTTAATAAAAAATTAAAACGATACGAGTAATACTTTGAATTCAAAGTTTTTTATTTTTTATTTATTTATTAACCAGTACAAAAATCCAACAATAAAATCTTATATTACTGTAGGTTAATGTGGTAATTCCTATAGAGGTAAAACATAAGTTTTCCTGTATGTAGGCCTGATAAAAACTTAATAATAGCTAAATACCTAAAACTAAACTTAAAACTATGTTAAGTTTTTTCTATGAACAAAAAACAAGTTTATTATTTGGCTGCTCAATAACGTTACTATCTCAACTAATTTGTTTATGCCATTATTTGTGTAGATAAGTAGATAATTTACAGCCATATAAGCTCCATAAAAAAGGAGCTTGGGCAGGCTTAAAAAAAAAGAAAAAAGTAGATAATTAATTTTATTAATATATGGTCAAATATATAAATTACATCAGTCATAAATATAGGTATGTGTGCACATACTGGTGGAAGGAAATATATTTTAGAATGTTTTTGAAATCCTTTAATAAGATTGGCTAAAACATCGGAATTATCCAGTAATGTTACATAATTTCAAAACGTTCATAATAAGTAACTATAAAGCCTCAATAGTAATATTGCATAATATTATAATACACATCAGTCTTCTTCTTTTTATAGATTTCAGTAATAAAGTACGTGAAATCTAACCGCAAGCTTTAACTATTACGCCCCATTACAAAAATTACATCAGACAATCTAAAACTTTTCCACAAGTTGCTAAAAAGGTCTGATCGACACCACCCCGTTTAGCTGACCAACAATATTTCAACTATTAACACCGCCACAACTCATTATAACATTGAATTACCACAACTTTCCAAACGCCAATACTTACTCACCACGTTCGAACATCATCACAAACAATAACTTCACGCGACTCTCTGTACGCAAATTCTTAGCATACCTACTCATCCAACTAGTCATACTCACGTATATAAACAAGAAAGATCCTCGCTCCGCCGAGTCAGCTCTCTATTATTCACAAACGGCGCGTATACCACCCATCATTCGTGGAATTAGTCCGGACTATAGTCTAGGCGCCACTGCCAGCTGCGGCATGTGAAGGGAGCGGAGCGGTCTACATCAAGCTCATAACCCATGCCGCGTGTATGAACCAGCCGTGGCGGCGGCGGCGGCGCTCTCTCATCTGCACTTTCAGCAGCAGCCAGCAGCGGTGAGACGAGCTACTCTCGCGGTGTGTGCGTGCTGCAGCCAGCGCGCCAAGTCCGGGCTGTCCTTTTTCTATCCCAGAGACCCTCTTTTTTTTTACAAAGTATATACAAGCGCGCTCTGGTGCGTGCGAAGAGACCACGTAGCCGTCTCGACGGGGGCCACAGACCGTCCCCTCACCCCACCTCCTCCTGACCCCCCCATCTCTCGAGACTTTTTTTCGCGACACAGCGCGCGCGCGCTCCGCTGCTCTCACGCAAGTTCCGATATTATAGTAATAGAGAGGAGAGAAGATATAACAGAAATCTTCGTGTGTACGAGTGTTGAGAAAATTTAGCGTATTCTTCAAAATGGCAGCTACGAGGAGGTTGCAGAAGGTAATATCGGGGGGCCCGGAAGTTGCTCGGAGAAAAGTTGGTTCGTCGGCCTCGCTTCGTGCGGGCAAGCCGAGAAGTGAGGGAAAGAGAGACGGAGCCGAGGAATTCACGTCCTTTTTTGGCCCCGCCGACGATCCGAGCTTTTTTATCCACTAATGAGACGAATTGTGCCGAGGTCGTTAATCTCGTTATTTTATTTCTGTTGCGCCGTGTAGGAGCTGGGCGATCTGAGAGCATCGGCCATGAAGAACTTCACAAATATACAGGTGGACGAATCGAACATCCTGACCTGGCAGGGCCTCATATTGCCGGTAAGTCTAAGCAGCAGGATCAGTTCTCTTGGTGTCCTCTCTGCAGCCAGAGTGATTCATCATATTTCACGCGCTCACCCGCACCTCGCTTGCATATGTGCACCGAGTGATTCACGTCTGCCCTCGTGCATTCTGCTTTCTGTATTTTTAGGACAATCCGCCTTACAACAAAGGTGCTTTCCGGATCGAAATCAATTTTCCAGCTGAGTACCCCTTCAAGCCACCGAGGATAAACTTCAAGACTAAGATATACCACCCCAATGTCGATGAAAAGGGACAAGTGTGCTTACCCATTATCAGTGCCGAAAACTGGAAACCTGCCACAAAGACGGATCAAGGTTAATGCACTCTAATGATTTGCTTTTTTCCTGCGCTAAGGCAGATTCTTAACCTCAGTTTTGTACAATTGATAAGTTATGGACAATCTTAGTTCTGCTTGCTTTTGCATTTGCTCTTAATAATAGATTAATTTAATCTCGATAAAGTAAAGTGATTTTCAATTTTATGACAAAGAACAGTTCTTAAACTTAAACATAAAATTTTAAATTCTTCAAATAATAAACTGTTTTTAAAAATAAAGTAATACAAATATTTTAATTAAAGCTTAATTTAAATATTAAAATCTTAATTTGTGTGCAGATTTATATATTTTTCTACTATAAGTATATTGGACATTCTGCTTCCTGGTTAAAAAACGTTTGGAAAGGTCTGGTGTCAAAAACCAGGTTTCTAGAAAAAACTAAAAAAAAGAGACCTTTAACGTTTTCTTTAAAAAAGACCTTTTACAATTTCAGCATGAGACCTTTCCAAACATTTTAGCCAAGATTTTGCTAAAATATAAAAAATTAGAAAAATTAGAAAATATCTGTGTGAAAGAAGAGGTTAATACCTATTAATTATCAAAATATTTTGTGTTATAAACATAAGTATATATATTAACAATTGAAATTAAGACATAAAAAATATGAATTTTTTTTTATAATCTCTTTTATATAAATGTAAAACTTTATTGCACAAAGTAGAAAATTAAATTAAGTAATTTAATTGCATATTATATAATAAAGAAAAAAAACTTCTAAATTCAAAATTATTGTATAATAAAGATTATAAGAATATAATAAGAATAAGAGAGAATTGACCTTGTAATTAAACAAATATCTAGCTAAATTCTTGTCATTAAAAATTGTTTTTTTTTTTTACAGTGATACAAGCATTAATTGCTTTAGTTAACGATCCAGAGCCAGAACATCCACTGAGAGCTGATCTAGCTGAAGAATTTCAAAGAGATAGAAGGAAGTTCATAAAAAATGCTGAAGATTACACAAAGAAGTATGCTGAGAAAAGGCGAGAAACGTCTTCGGCGGATTAACCGCGCTTAGTCTTATTTACACCAAGATGCCTGCCAACTTCTCCAGATTCGTAATCAATGAGACTCTTCATCAGAAGTGGAATCAGGCTGAGGACACTTTGTACAGTATCATTTGACTTTTATGCCGAAGATGAATACATGCAAATTGTACTATTTATACGAAGAAAGCAAACTTTTAGGGATTAACGTATGTTGTAATAAACCATTGTGTATCATAAGCTGGGGTATGACACTGGCTCCATTAGTAAAGAAGTACGCTTTCTTTTGTAAAAGTGTATTCATATTACTTTTTATTGATTTATTTATGAGCTTTATGTTTAATATTTATGCTCAGTATCTTGAATAGGTAGCCCATGAAGATTAAAGTGAGATAAATAACTGGAGGCTTCGTTCTTGATTTGAGACTAAAGAAAATTTTGCATTTTTATTTGCATTCAGTTAAGCACGATAACCCAGCTTAAAGCTTTTTTTTGTGTGTAATGAATTGCTGGAAGACTTTTTTAATGTTGAGAAGCATAAAATGAATTTGATCTAAGTATGAAAATATATCATTATTGTACTTTTAAAAGTCGTTAAAATAAAGTTTTTGCAGAAAAACATTCTAGACTGAGTCTTGTTGACAACAATTTTTAATTCTTAAGGCGTAATCAGTACAAAAAATTGAGCTCTGCATATAATACAAGCACTTTGTTACAAACCAAAATCATTTGAACACATATAAACAAAATCTTAAATTATCATATAACACATACTACATAACAAAAATCTTAAGTGACAGTGTAGAGATCTAGAAATAAATTATATTTATCTACAGTAATAATCTGATCAAGTCATCAAAACAAAAATCATCTTCGCCATCTTTCAAATCATAAATTCGATCATGATTTTTGAACGCCATAATTAACTTATTAAAAGGCTTGTATCGATGTAAAGTAGTTAGATCGCCTACAATAATAAGTTTGTGCTTAGCGCGAGTCACAGCCACAGTCAGACGTTGATGATCTTCCAGAATATCAAATTCCTAACAGAAAGAATTTTTTACTTAAAAAAATGATAAAATAAGAAAATAAAATTCATTTAAAGAAAATTATGATGCATTTTTATTCAATTTGTTTTATGACTCTTAATATCTCTTATTTCTTTATATCTAATCAAAATTATTAATAGTATTACTTTCACTATATTATAATATTTAAATCTAAGCGTTTATGTTGTGCATCAGATTTAATTTGTTTATTTGCAACTACATACATCATTATTTCTCTTTAATTATAATTTTTTAAATTAATTTAAAAAAATGTAATTTGTTTGTATCTTACCTGAATATCAGTGTCTGTTGAAATACTTTTGCAACAGCTATAAATAATGACGCTCTTATCACGACCTTGATATTGATCAACAGTATTAACTTCAATATCATTTGAAAATAACGTGCGCAACAAACTCACTTGAACTCTATATGGTGCAATCACTCCAATTGATTGGGCGTCAATGCCGAGCTGAAAAATTAATTTTTTTATAAATTTTAATGAAATTTGAATATTTTCTCTTCAAATAAATTACAATTACATTCTTAAGAACTTCAATCAGTCGCAAAATAATTGCTGCCTCCCAATAATTACTTGATCCTTTTAATACTGCAAGAGCTGGATCAAGAGCAAGGTGATGAGTTGCAGATGTGTTTAAAAATATTGCAGAATTTTTTAGTCTCAGTGATAAAGTTTTCCTGATCCATTTTTCACAAGATTCAAAATCCTGTTAATGAAAAATGATTCATTAAAAAAAAAAAAAACCATTTGTTTTGAAGTGATGAACTTAAATTACTTACGCCTACATTAGTAATCGGCAAAGTGGCTTTTCCGATTGATTCATTACCCACTTTTAACTGGTCATGATATGTCAACTTATTTGCAATATCCATAATACACGTATTCATTCTATATTGTGATGTTAAAGCTACCGAATTATTTTTTGAATCTAATCGCGAAAATAGCGATTCATTCATACCTAATTTTCTGAAAATTATAATAAATTTTTATTACAATAATACCAGTCAATAAAAATCACATATTATCATATTTAATCTTTGCATGATTGAAAATTTTATTTATCTAGTTAAAAAAAATAAATTTAATTGTAACAGAAAAAATATTTCTGATTACATTTTTTTATAAGGAAAAAATGGTGGTTAATTCGTTTCTTAATCTAAAATTAAATATACAAGTACAAATATACATTTATAACTTTACACATCAATATAATAAATACCGTAAACATAGTGAACAAGGAATAAATACCTGGCTGTATTATTTTTCGCAATTGGCGGCAACTGTTCCGGGTCTCCAACTAGAACGAATTTCAAAGCACAGTAAAGCGGTCGTAAGATCGTAGGCTGCAAGACCTGCGTGCTTTCGTCAACAATGCAAATGTCAAATTTACGTCTTGAGAGATGTGGATGAGTAGATCCATAGCAGGTCACACCAACGACTTTCTGCAAGTATAAATTAATCATTTGAAAAATCTGATTAATGCTCCATAACTTTTTAAAACTTTGTAACAACAAAAATGAAAAACGCACTTTGCTGCAATAAACAGCGTGCAGACTTTCGGGCGAGTCGCAATGTGCCGTCACGTTTTCGTCCAGCTTGTGCAGCAGCTTTGGATGGGTTCTTGCGCTGGATCCGAACCGCACAAAGTCTACATCGCGCTCCAAAAGTTTCAGCAAGATATTATCAACGGCGGTGTTGGTGTGCGCGGTGACCAGCACCGATTTGTCCAATTTGACCAATAGCTCGATCATCGCGACTAATGTTTGAGTTTTGCCAGTGCCCGGAAAACCTTTGATTAGTAGGTAATCGTCAGCCTCGATAGTTTTGAAAATTGCGTGTCTCTGGTTCTCATTCAATCGGCTTAGGATCTCGTCGCCGAGATCTATGACAGAGGCCGGCAGCTCGGTATTGAATGTGGCGGGTCGTCTGTAATCGAGTTGTAAGTTGTAAGTACAAACGTTTAGTGCAACTCCTATGTTTTACTAGTTTTAATTGAATTAGCTTAGTGTTAGGATTAAACTTTTCTTCCGATGCACGTTTAAACATTAAAACGTTAATTTTTCAAAAAAGAAAACAAAAAATAGACTTAAGCAGTTATCTTTAAAAGCCACAATAGACCTTTTAGTTTTGTTTACCTGTCGATTACGATTTCGCGCAGCTTTTTGCAGATCGGCTGATCGTCTAAAAGACCACCAAGTTGTGACAAATTGTACGATAAAAGAGCTGAGGTTAATGATTTGTCTATGTGGAATATTGTATCTTTGTAAACTTTCGTGATATCTCTGTAAATATAAATTATTATTTCAGTTTTTATGCAAATACATACACATTTTAAGTAAATTAAGTTTAACAAATACAAAAATATTTTACGTACTTTTCGCAGTGAATGGAAACGGCAGTCGAACTAATGCTAGTAACGTAACCAGAACATATATTTATCCTATTATTTGTGCTAACAATCACATATTCTTGCTCACAGAAATCAACTATACTAATTGGAGATGAATTGCCATCCTCGCCTGGTGCACGCTGAAATTCGTGAACAAACCTTCCACCCTTTTCGGAAACTGATATCAAATTTAAATTGCAAATACATGAGCCCCTTTTCTCCCTAAAATGAACATGATATGAACATTTTAATATTATTTTATTTTATTTAACGGGATAAAATCTATTTACAATAGTACTTGCCATATACTGGCATAAAAATTGTAAAAAGCCTAAAGTGAAATATTCACAATTATGTGATAGTGAATAGTATAAAAGTGCTATTACAAAGATACACTAAACTAATATAAAATCTAGTAATTAAGATTTAATTTCTTTAGATAGATAAATTGAGTGTTCAAAAATAACGAATTCCTAGTATGATGCAGTAAATTTTTAGATTTATTTAAAACCAGTTGTGTAAAATATTACAAAACTAGTTCGTTCATGACAGCTTTGATTCGCTTAAATCGAGAAAGTGAATCCCTATTCTTTATATCGATTTTAAAGAATCGATAAAAATAAATCATGTTTCACTCAATGATTCAGGCCAAAGGAATCGAAATTCATTATTCCGATTTATGCGAAAGGAGAAAAGAATCCCGATTTCCTTAATAGATTTTGGATTGGCGAATCCTGATTCTTCTCGCCGATTCACTTGAGTCGAGAAAATGAATCGCGATTCATTTAATCGATTACTAACGATTAAAATAAATCTTGATTCTTTTTGTCATTTTTTCGAAGTAATTTGCGATTGATATGTGCATACCTCTGCTTAAAACATTAAAATTTGGTGTATAATCACCGATATTGTGAATTCGCGTAATCTAAGATGAAAATTATATTTTCTGAAAGCAAAAACATTTTGTATTAATTTCTGTTTTTTTACAAAATTTAAAATATATTTAAATTCTTAGTATTTTGCAATCTTTTTATTTACAAAACTTTTCTGAATATTCTATGTATTTGAATGCTTTCTTATCCATATTTTCGTTGGCTTGAACGCGCTGTAAATAAATTAAATGAAATCAAATCATAAAGGATAATACATGCTCTGCACTTCAAAAAAAGATATATAATAAGATAATATCTTATAAATCGATAAATTTTATTTAAAATTCATCATAAACGATAGATTCTATTTTTAAATTTAAATTAGATTGAATTTCATTCAACTTGTCGACAACTTCACGTCACGTGAAAATGCCTAAAGTTATAAAGCTCTGAAGCGGGAAATTCAAATTTCAAAAGCTCCCCAATCATTCTAAACCCGTTACTCTAAATCATCACCTTTTAGTCGGCTTAAGAGTCCACACATCCTTCCATGAGGCCACATTCTGATTGTCGGTGATCTCTTCCAATTGCAGCAATGATACCCACTTTTGAACGTAATCAATGTGTTGCTGATCGAGATAGTTGGCGACCTTTTCGCTGATATCTTTGAGCGGATGTCCTTCGTGCAGCTCCCGGTGGTCGTCTTCAGTAAGATAAGCGCTACATAGTGCGTTGTACGGGCACTTTGCGCACGCAGGATGACTGATGGGTTTAGGGAATTCCATTGGCAGAATTTTCTCCTCCTCGTCCTTCACCTTGATGACTGTAGGTTGGCGGGACGTGTAATAAGCCACCGTGTTTCGTAGAGTGATAAGGTCCCGTTGTGCGTTGTGGCTGCCCACAATCTCGCGCATAATATTTTCTCTTCAGATTTAAGGATGTTTATAAGTTTATTGATTGAAAATTTAAATTTAAAATTGTGCTAAATTACCTTAAGTATAAAAGTAATCCTGAATCTACTTTTCGATCAGTCATATTCATCATCATTGTGTAGAGAATCAATTGACCTTGATGTTCACTTGAAAATGATGATTTCCCAGTTTTCAATTCAAGAGGGAGTATTCTTCGTTCAGTGCTGGGAAATAATTTATTTTTTGATTTACTACTGACTTCTACAGTCAAATCAATTTTTCCCTTTAAACCAAGTGATGGCAGCCAAACATTTTCTTCAATATCACAGATTTTTTCGATTTTTCCATCAAAGTTCTGATCAGGAACTTCTGGTTGAACACCTGGTATATGTAAGGTAAAACGTTATAATTATATATAAATTATGTATACATTTTAAGTAATCATATTGATCTAATCATTTGAAAACTTTATACCATTTATGTAGCGTTGTATAAATTTATAAATTTGTGCAACAGCAGGACGCATCAAATTTTTGCAATCAGCCACAGAAATTTCATTACAATACATCATTTCTATTGCATGTTTTGATTTTAAAATATCATCAAGCAAGGCAGAAATTTTTTTCACATCTCTAATATCTTTTTCCAAAACCTAAAATTTTAATTTTGAATGAATTATATGAGGATACATTTTTCAAAAAATATTTAATTATGTTTCTTCCCAAATAAGGCTTACTGTTTGAAGAAGTTCATGGGTCAAACTTCCTGTGAGCATAAAGTGATTTCCTCCTTCATAGTATGGTAAGGTTTCAAGATTTCTGAATCTTTCTGCAAAAGTACTCTTTCTATTGCAAAACAATGCACCAACGACTGATGTACCAGAAATAAGTGTATCAGGTTGATTTATAATCCATCCTGAATTGTTGTCTACAATCCAAAGCTTTGACTGTTCTGACTCTTTTTTTGCCTTTATGACTATTGGTTCTCCAGGCTCAATTTTTGTATAACGCCTTTAAAAAACAAAATAATTATATCAATGTATACTTTTGAAAATTTTTGAAATTTAAATAAAGAAATGAATGTTACCATATTCCATGACATTTAACAGTCGCTGTAACATCTGTAAGAGCATCTTTAACTGTTAAAGTTATCTCACTTTTGTCCCAAATAATATCAATGATAATACACCTCCTTGGTGCACTAAAATCAATAGTAGCCTCTTTTTCGTAAGACCAATCGTCTTCAAATAGATCATCTAGTTCACCAACTGTTGCTTTTCCGTAAGACCATTCTTCTTCAAACATATCATCTAGTCCATCAAGCAAATCAGTAGCTTGGGAGTCCACGACATTTTCCTTGTTGTTACTACCATTATCAGTTAATGTACCAACAGATTTGTCTTTAATAGTTAACTCTATATTTGAAGATAAACTGTCCTGAAGAATTTTCTTTGAAGGTTTTTCTAAAGAGACGGTCGATAGTGATTGTGAATCTGTTAACTGAGAGTCATCAGATTCTTCATTTGCAAATGACACATTATTATCAAAAGTTTTTCGAATTTTTGTCAGCTTTTTAGTCATTGGATCATCAGTGCGTTTCTTTCTTTTCTTGATAGAGCCATCTTCTGCAATCTCTATGTCATTAGCATCTTCATCACTCTCAGAAGAATTACTCATAATAGATGACATAGCAATTGTATCTTTTGACTGAGCAAAGTAAATGCCGACATCTTTTTGACGCGGCAATTGTCGAGGCGTACGCTAAAATCAATATCAGCCAAAGTAATAGTCAGTATTCATTAATTTTATGTTAATGTTATTGATAAAGTTCGTATTGATTAGATGTATAATTACCTGTTTTGTAGGAGACTGCTTTAACTTGCCATTTTTCTTTTCTACCGAGTTCATATTGCTTTGTTTGTTTTGTATTTTTCTATTTTTTTTACTTTTCAACTCAATTAATTTAAGAATTCCATAAAAAATCAAGAAACCTAATCATTCACGACTTTACATGACGATTCGCGCCAAAATTTTGACGCGCCATCATGAATTTCGCACCTCAACTGTATGTATATGTATAGTCAATCATTATTTAATTCAGTATATATATCTATATATACATGAAGCAATATAACGAAAACCAACGCTGTATGGAACATATGATCCAGACGGTACATACTTAACCTACCTTACAATAAAACAAGTGAAATTCTTTGCTCACAATGTGAGGGTGTTTAAAATTTTTTCAGATCGGAGTAACCATGTGATAATGATGGTGATATTTAAAAATTATCTTAAAGTCAATTTTAAAAAACTACTTTTCCAGATTGTATGATAAAACGTATGTAAATCGTCAAAGATTCAAGTTCAGTACACGTGAATTACGCTTGCTCTTATAGGCAAAATAATCTTTTATTGATATAGAAAATATCAAAGTATCTAATATATTTAAAAATAAGTAAAGCAAGATGGATGAAAATATTTCAAAACTTGTACGTAAGCACTTGGAGTTGCTTCTGTTGGAGCGAGAGGAAAATCTTCAAAATTTCTTCAAAGATCTTTCTCCTGCAAGTCTGCATAATTTAGAACGTTCTGGTCAAGCGTTAACAAAACTAGCAATCACCAATCTTGCTAGTAAAGGACCAGGACGCTTTCAGATTGATTTAGAACGAGCTGACGGTCTACCCTTGGAGCATGGGTTATCCAGTGGTGATTTAGTAATATGTATTAGATCAAAGGAAAAAGGATCTACTCTTAGAGCAATTGTAATTGAAATAGGAGACTCTACATTGAGTATAAGTACAAATGATGAGTATGAAGATATTCAGGAGGATGAAATGTTTACTGTTGTCAAAACAGATTCTGATTTTACTTATAAAAGTCAAACCAGGTTATAACTTTTTCTTTTATTTATCTTTTTGATTTTTATTAATATTTATAAATTATAATTTCATATTAACTGTAAAATACTTTTTTCAGAGCTTTAAGTTATTTAGAAAAAAAAGAATTGTACTCTTCTTGTTGCTTGGAAATTGTAAAAATTCTTTTTGATCCTGATAAAAGCTCAGTACATGATTCACTAACTTTAGAAGATCCGATCCCAAAAACATGCTTAGATGAAGAGGGCAAATTGAAATTCTTGAATCATAACTTGGCTAAGGATCAAAAAACAGCTGTAGAATTTTCTCTAAAGCGGAGATACTTTGCAATTATTCAAGGTCCTCCTGGGACAGGCAAGACAACTACTTTAATAGAAATAATTGTACAGTTACATCGATTCGGTAAAAAGGTAGCAGAAAATAAAATTCAAAGCTCAAATCAATTTATTATTTTTGTAATTCTAATTTTCATATTTGTATTTTATTTTAAAGATTCTTATTTGCGCGCCAACAAATGTAGCAGTTGATAATTTAGTTGTGCGCCTTGGTGAAACTGAAGCAAAACCTTTGAGACTTGGCCATCCAACAAGAATAGCAAAAGAAGCCCTAAAATATTCTTTAGATGCACATTTAGAAAGAGATGACGGTTTTGTAATTTTAAAAGATATAAAAAAATCCATGAAAGACATTGAAACCAGCATTGAAAGTAATGGAACCAAGTACCAGTATAAAGAACTTAGAGAGTTAAAGAAAGAATATAGGAAAAGATTAAATAGACTTACATGTGATGTGTTGAGAAAGTGTTCAGTATGAAATCAAATTTCATTTTACTTTCTTAAAATTCACAAATTTTATATTTTCTCAAACATTCTAAATTTAATTAAATAATTTTAGGTGATTCTATGTACTTTGAATTCAGCTTCAGCAAATGATGGTCAGCTACAAAATGTTCCAAAAGATTTCTTTGATGTACTCATTGTTGATGAAGCATCACAGGCAATGGAAGCATCAATGTGGATTGCTATACCAAATGCTTCCAAACTCATTCTTGCTGGAGATATAAATCAACTACCACCTGTAGTAATGTGTGAGAAAGCTACCAAAGGTGGTTTAAATGTCAGTCTTATGGAACGTGCAATTAAAAAATTAAAAGATGATTGTTATGTTAGACTAACTAGGCAATATCGTATGAATGAAAAAATAATGACTTGGTCAAGTGAAAAGTTTTATGATAATACTCTGGAGGCGGATGATTCAGTGAAAAGTCATTTATTAAAAGACTTGCCTTTAGTAAAATGTGATGATTCTCTAACAAGTATGTTCTATAATTTATTTTAAAAATTTCTCCAGAGTGAAAATAAATATTTTATAATTACTACTTATATATTTTAGATGAAGCTCTTGTATATATCGATACTTGTGGTTGTGAGTGTGAAGAATTGAATACTGGAGTTGATTCTGCATCAAAAGGAAATTTAGGTGAGGCAGTTATTGTAGATAAAGTTGTTACAACTTTAATAAAAGCTGGTTTACAGCATAAAAATATTGGCGTGATCACTCCTTATGCTTTACAAGTAAGAAAACCTATTATAAAAAGATCGAAAACAAATTTAATAAGAAATTTATTCATCAGTATAATTCTTAATTAATTACTTCATTTGAAATAGGTAGGCTTTGTTCGAAGATCGTTTGCTGCAAAATCGTTGAATGTAGAAGTTAGCACAGTAGATGGTTTCCAAGGAAGAGAGAAAGAAGTTATTATACTTTCATTAGTAAGAAGCAATCAAGATCGAGAGCTCGGATTTGTGACTGATTTTAGAAGACTTAATGTTGCAGTTACAAGGGCAAGAAGATTATTGATAGTCATTGCAGATAGTGAAACCATGGAAAAAGATGAGCTTATCACGAGTCTCTTGAAACACATTGAGGAACATGGTTTATTACAGACAGCAGAGGAATATTTTTCTGAAACCATAGATAAAGAAATAGAGAAAATTGAAAAAACTTCGCAAAGTAATTCACAATCCAAAAAAAAATCGAAGGCTAAATCAAAATCGTTGAAAAAAGATAAACCGAATAAAAATGAAGAATCTGTGATGATTGATAAACAAAAATCTTCAGGAGAAACAGCAAGACAGACGGAAAAACCTGTGAAAATTAAAAAAAATCGTAAAGGAACCGAATTAAGCGGATGTGTAAATGTAAAAAAATTTAATGTATTTGAAGCTATTGCAACAACAGAGAAAGATAAAGGTAAAATTCTAATCATTTATTTAAAACACCAATAATATGGCATTATAAGCAACTTATTTTATTTTTATAATAAATACAGCTAGTTCTGAAGAAAATTCAGATTTTGATGAAGATTCAGAACCTGAAGAGAGTTCGAAATCTAATTTGTTTGAAATTCGAACTGGATCAAGGTCGTTAACAAATGTTCCTGAAGATTTAGCTAAAATAGAACGAAAAAAGAAGAATCAAAAAGAGACTCTCAAACCAGAGGAACCAAATGAAAATAAAAATCCAGATGAATTCGATAAAGTAATTCAAGAATTTAAAAAATCAAATTCTGTATGTTCATTTGAAGGATGCAAAGTTTCAACTTTGCTCATAAAACTTATTTGCGAATTTTGTAAGAAATGGTTTTGTATAGATCATGGTAAGTTTTTCCATATATTATTAATTTTTAGATAAATGTGTTAGATTAAAAAGTTAATATTTTCATTTATTCAAGGTTTACAGGAAGTTCATGGTTGTGGGGATGCTATACGTCGCAAAGAACAAAAGGCATTTAGGCATAGAAAGCCCGAAGCATCAAATGTGACTAAACGGGATAGAGACAAATTCGCACGTAAACTTAAAGAATTAGAAGAAGCTCGCAAGCCTAAAAAGAAGACTACAAAATAATTATAGGTAGATAAAAAATAAGTACGCATTATGTTTTGTTTTGTCGGTACGACAATTTTTTTTGTTTTTCTTTTTTTTTTTATTAAAAATATTTATTTACAAAGTTCATGTCAATTACGATCCACCATACCTTCTTAAATTATGTATGTATAGTAAATTTTTCCAAAACAAATTCATTAGAAAATAATATGGCTGGTTTTGACTGTTCAATTTGAAAAACGGGAAATTTGGTGATTTAAAAAGAAAATTAGTTAACAAATTTCGCTGACTTTGAAAAAGCTCCAAAATTTAAGAATCGTTAAAAACAGTTTTCGCAGTAACAAAAAAATAAACATAACTCAAGTCATTATAAAAAAAAACATGTTCTGCACTGGTTTGCGATAAACAGTAAACTTCCCGAAACCAGTGCATATCATGCATTACGTAAATCCATATTAACCAACAATGTTACTGTTGTATTCTTATTGCTTCTTTTGCCCTATTCCATTTCGAATTCTTTGTTTAACCTTGCTAGATCCCTGTAAAAAAGATTAATTATGCTCAAATTATTTTTGGACTGAATGGGACATAAAAAATGAATGTAATATTAGATGGTAATTTAAAAACAGACAAGACTAAGTAATTAATTAAGTGCGTATGCTTGTAAATAACAATATAAAATGTACATAACTTAATTATATTAAAATTATATTTTCAAATTTTATTAAAATTTCAAGTATTGATCTTTTATACACACCTGTTCTCTATAGCATCTGTTAAATGATATTTATGCATCAGTGACAGGACTAATCTTAAAGTCGACCAAATCGTGTCTGACATAACTCTTGTGGGAGCTCTCTCTCCAGATGCACCTTTTCCAGCAGCTTGTTGATTTAACGCAGTCAACAAATGCTCACCGGCTTCCCTAAAACATTAATGTCAATTTTGAATATTAACTCAAATAGTAATTATGTAACGTTAACAATTATGTTAATCATTAGATTAATAATATAGAAATACTAATTGGAAATAACTTTTGTTGAATTAATAAAAAAAAAGAAAAGAAAAAAAAGTACAAGAAACACTAGTATAGTATTAGAAAATATATTACTTGTAGGCATTTAAATTGATACACGAAATGCCAAGGTTGTATCTAGCGCGAATAAAACCTGGCGAGAGTTCTAAAGCTCGATGATAGGCTTCTATTGCTTCTTCTGATCGTTGACCATTTGCCAAAATCGCACCTAATCTGTTCCACAGCATCGGGTCCTATAAAACCCAAATCAATGTTAAAATTTTTAAAGTACTAAGAACGAAGTTCTTTTTTTAAAACATAAGTTAATCTTAGCCAGAATTATCAAAGATAAAACAAATTACGAAATATTTAATTTTTATGTTTTAATACAATAGCTTTTTTACTTGAAATTTTAATTTATTGTAAGTTGCAAATATTATGAAAAATTTTAATTTAAACAAGAATGCAATTATAAGAATGTCACGAAAAATTTACCTTAGGTCTGGCTTGTATCGCAGCTCTAAAGCAATCTGCAGCTTTATCATATTCACTGGACAGATTGAATAAGACACCGAGACCGCATTGAACATCGGCGTCAATTGTGCCGTGCGGCTGCATTCGAGCGGCTTGGATAAATAAATCTTTTACTTCTTCGTGCACATCGCTAAACAAAATATAGAGAAACCAGGCTTTTAATTGCAAATCAATAATGTTAGAGTGCGTTAAAAACTAATTTGCATTGCTTAATCAGTCTTCTCGATCACTTATTTTAATTAAAAGTAAAAGTAAATATCCACCTCTCGATATTATTTTATAAAGAAACTTAAGAATGTTAAATAATTTATAAATTTTATATTATCTAAAGAAATTTTCTTAATTAAAAACGAAGATTAATAAGTTTGCCAGAAAAATTACAAAGTAGTATTTTAAAGCATTCTATTAAATGAAAACATTTAGATCTTTTTATATATTTTACATTAAAACACGTTTTCTCGTAAAAATGGTATCTAGTTTATATTTTATTACTTGTTTTTTTACAGATATGTTCAATAACGTATTTATTTAAAATTGTAGAAAATATTGTAAAAAGATAAGCTAAAAAATTGTTTAGAACTATTATTATTAAAATAACAAAAAATGAAAAATACTTAAAATACAATAATATTATTTAAATCTAGTGAGTTTTTGAACGATTTTTAACGTCATATTTCACTAGCTTAAAAACAAAGTTGAACTTGATTTTAAAATAACTCTACCGCTTAGATTCACTCCAATCTAACTTGGAAACTTTTTCAAAAACATTTCAAAATCTCTGCTCACCTGAACAAAATGGTCGAGACACCGAGTTGAGGCGGCGGATTCGCGGCGCCGGTTCTCGTTGCCTTGAGATGCTTGTATTTATCGCATTTGAGCAGCCAGTCCTTGAGGGTGAGACAGGCTTGGCTCTGGTAGGACTCGTTCGTGTACGATACAGCCAGAGCCATGAGGGCAGTGAGGTTCGTCGGTTCGAGGCTTAAACATTGCTTGAGAGCCGAAATGGCAAGAGGGTCCTGTTCGTTCTCCGCCTGAGTCTTGCCAAGTAAAAGCCAGGCTTCGGCGTTATCGGGAGCCTGCTTGACTGTGGCCTCGAAGCAAAGCACCGCACCGGCCAGATCGCCGACGGCCAGCCTGCGCTTGCCTTCCTCGAGCGGATCGGTCAGGCTGGTCATCGGATTGTCCTCGCTAAAGGCATACTCCTTAAACGGGTCATAAAAGTTGTCATACTCGCTGATCCAGGGGTGGCTCGAGGAAGCGGCATCCGGCGACGAAATCTTTTCCCATTCGCCTTGTAGACGCTCCCAGAATGACTTCTCGAAGCTTTCTGCATCTAGATTAGAGGAAAACGGTAACGTTGAGTTACTATATGATATTTGTTTTTGGATCATTTTATTAATTGTTTAGATAGTACAAATCTTTGCATTGGAAAATTTTTTATTTATATTATTTTTTTAAATAAACAGAATTTTTTCAAATTAACTGGATATTTAAATAAATTTTTATATTGTAATTGTTTATAAATATAATACATTTTAAATAATATTTTAGTTAATTTTTTCTAACAAAATATATTAAGATACAGATTTTCAAATATTTAAACATAAATACTTTTAAAAAAAGTTGAAGTAACTTTATTTAGATTTTTTAATTATTTAATAAAAATTATCATGATTGAATGGGATGATTAACAGACTCTTAATTACAGCAGCTGAGTGTATATGAAAACTGTTAAATATTAATAAACGATTTTTAATTTTTTTAAAGCAAGCCGAAATATATTTTGTTTTCTTACATATAACTATGGTACACAGAAATTAAAATTTGAAGTGATATGATGTATCATTATCTTTCACACATTTTAGTTGTTTAACTCTTTGACTTAAAAGAAATAAATCGTGAAAAATTGATCTACTTCTTCATAACTCGTGTAAACTAATTTTTACATAAATTACGAAAAAATATAAATTAATGCAAAAATATAAATTAATCTGTGCAGAATTCCAATTTTAATTTTGTACCTTTTTGTACTGAATATCAGGATTGTATTCTTGAATTAGAAACCCTAACTAAAAGAGTTCCAATGTTCAAAAAATTATCATCTTATGAAAAAATCCTTTATTGACCCAAAAGTATTTTGAGATTTCCAAGATTTTCTCGGAGTTAATAAAATTCATTGATAATTCCAGATTTTCCAGGGTTTTCCAGGTAGCAGACACCTGCATATCTTTTTTATAACTGCTTACACAGCTGTCAAATAATCTAAATTTTTGCGATTTTCGTTTTATTCTCTAGCGCATATCTTTTTGTAAGTTTTTTTTTTAAAATTTTTTTATTTTTTTTTTTTTGGAACTTTTCTTTTATTATCTAATGCATATCTTTTTGGCAACCTCTTGTAAGGTTGCTCTGGGACGTTAATTCTATTTGAAAAAGATATGGCATTTTAAAAATCTGTGTGTAAAATGATTGTTAAAATGAATGAAATAAATTTTGCTAAACTCACCTTGTGATTCGGGTTTATTTTTCGTAAATTCGGAGACCCAGCTTCCAGCTACAGCAGACTGTTCATCAATGCCGCTCAATATGTTTGAATCTTCAGTTTTTGTGTCATCCTTGGTCGGTTCTAGCGGCTTAACGTTTTCGGTTTCTACAAATTCTGATGTCCACTTACTATCTAAGGTTTCTTTACTCGTAGCTGGTGCTGCTTCAACGGGAAGATCACCCTCTTGTCGCATGAACTTCATAAACTTTGAATAAGCAAAATCTGGATTTTCAGACTTTGCGGCAGCTGCATCTGGATGATCAATGCTGTGTTCTAGATATTCCTCAGCCCATTTGGGTCCAAGCCCCAGTTCATGTGTCTCTCCTGGGAAGGCAACTTTGGCATTTGAAACTATTGGTTGAGAATTCCAAATATCATCTGCGTGATTTTCCTACATGAATTATAAACGCTTGTTATATAATAGAATGTGTCTTGGTAATGAATGTATATAAATTCTGACTGAGGTTTGCCTTAACATTTAATTATCAATTAAGGTGCAAACCAAAAAAGTATCAACATAAACATTATCTAAAGCCAATGTACTTTGTTAAAATAAAATATGTATAGTAAGTATTGATAGAATGTCAAAGCAAATTTCATTATAAATATCAATAGATAAGACTTGAAAGATAAAATGTATATGAAATTACTTGAAAGTGTCCACCAGATTGTAAGTATTGATTAGCCCACGCTGTATCCTGGTTGGTTAGTTCTTCAACAACACCGGGCGCAGTCACAGGCGGATATATACTCTGATCTATTTCCCGCATCTCCTGCAGTAAGTTCTCCATCTTAAACGTTTGTGGATGGACGGAGGTCTCTTCCAGAAACTGCTTGACCAGCTGGTCCGAGTTCCCAGTCTCGAAGGGACCCAGGGAGCCAAACAGGTCTCGCACGCCCTCCTCCTTCAAGCCATGATCCTTGACAAAGTGCGAAGTGAGGCGTATGAGGGGACTGGGACCCCCGCAGTCACCCTCGACCAGGTCTCGCAGAGCCATCGTTGCTCACCTGAAAGCACAGACAAGCACTCGGTTACTACTCAGCTCTTTAAATGCCAGCATTCCCCTCCAACTGCTCCAAAATGACAAACGAAGAAAGAGAGAGTTTGAAAGAGCCAGCTCGCAAGGGACGCTGCAGTAGTCGTAAAATAAACAGTCAGGCGTGCAAAAAATCGGCACGAGCAGCGCAGCACTGGGAAAATTCCATGCTGACTGACAGGCGCGCGTCGCGCGCGAGAGAGAAAAGAAGGAAGAGTGTATACGCACTATGGGCTGCAGCGCACGCGGGCCATTGTGTGTGCGTGTGTAAGATCTCGAAGCTCGGCGAGCGCCAGAAGAGGCGAGGAGAAAAAGCGAGTTCGCAAACTGCAGCGGCGAGTAATCAGAACACTCTGGTGCTATACCACGGGAGTAAATAAAGAACACGAGCGCGCTAGCTAGCAGCGCCTAGGAGTCGAGCATTGCCCAGGGTCAAGTCATCACTGCTCTCTCTCTCTCTCTTCTCTCTCCCACTCTATCTCTCTGTCTTTCTCTCTGTCTCTGTCATTTGCAGCGTGTGCAGCGCGCACACGAGGAGAAGACGTGCCCGTGTCTGTTTAAAGTACCGAGCTAAATAGCCGCACGCTTTTCCTGTTCTCTCGCTCCCTCTCTTCGAGCGCTCAGCTTGTGAAACTCGGGGGGCTAATAAACAGCTAGAAAATAAAAACGAAAGATACATACCCAATAGAGGAGAACGTCCGCGATCTGCAGCTAAACAGCGGCGGCGGCGGCGGCTGCGGCGGCGGCAGCAGGAACAATTAGAAGCAGCGCAGCGAGGGCCCCGCCGCACGCCTCACTCTCTTCCTCTCTCTCTCTCTCCCTCTTTCTCGCTCTCTCTCTCTCTCTCTCTAGCTTCTAGAGCGTCGGGAAGATATATCCCCGACGTAGACGTCGACGAGTACGCTGGCGGCGGGGAGCGAGACACTCTACCCGACGATGTATACACGTATATACGCACGGCTGAGCTCGGTCCGTTTAACTCGGCGCCCTAAGCGCGGTGGGAGGAGTGCAGTGTGCACAGACACACGCTGCGCGCGCCTGAGTATATGTATATACAGCGCGGACACACAGTTTTGAGACGCGCACGCATCGGCCACTCTCGGCGTCTCGCTGCTGCGCGCTGCGGCGGCGCGCACGCTGGGGGCCTGCAGCGGCCGGTGGGGGGAGTGCAGCGCTCTATACTCTCCCTCTCTCTCTCTGTCTGTCTATGTGTAAGCGAGGACTGCGAGGACAGAATAGAACAGGCCGAGTCTGCATTGGCAGAGCGACGCCACACTGCGTTTTGCAGCGGTCCATGGAGTAAGCATGGAGGAGGAAATTTTTGCACTTTCATCGCGGTGTCTACGTAGAGTTGCGGCTGAAAAATTAAGTAGCCGTTACAGCGGGGGCTTTCGAATGCTTTTAGATTACGGAGCGCGCGAGCCGTTGCGTAAGTGAAATTTTAGAAGATAAGCATGATGGGGCTTAACGACTGTCATTATAATATATTTGTATACAAATGACTATGGCGTGCTCGAGCGGTGCGGATATGCACTTATGCAGTTATTGTCACCGCTGACGTCACAGGCGGGGAGGGGGGACATAATCGATCATCATTGGCCAGACATCACGACACTCGCCTTACATATGCGTAATCGTTAATCGTCATCGCTTATTAATACAGTTTAACAATAAGCTATACGCGAGAAAACACTTCGCCCTTTATTAACAGAGCCAACGCGCGCAATGAGGTATATACCTATCTCTCTCCTCGTTTTGACATTCATCGCTAACACGTGTCTCGCGATCTCCGATCTGTCGTCGGATCCGAGACGAGTTGGCTTTTTATTAGGCGCAATTGTGAGCGCAGCCTGCTGCAGGAGTGCGCTAATGCGAATAGCGCGCATATACATACCTATAAGCCATATGCGCACGCATAATAGGAGGGGGGACGAGATCGGAATGCAAGGCTGGTACGTGAGCTATGCGCGCGAGCGGTTTTACCGATCGGCGCGCCTCGATAAGACTGGGCATTTAAATTTTTTCAGTTTTGGTCTTTATTCTTGCCGTTTTTTGGGTGAATGATTTTGGTTTGAGTTGAAGTGTTGAAGGTTTGGAGCGTACTCGTCTGAGTTTCGATATGATTCATCATACTTATACGCACCTTCGCGGTCCGGTCGTTAAGGATGAGATACTAAATGATCCTATAGCGCGTAATCCAGTTTATGAGGTGTATATTTTACTTACCTGATAACAGTAAGTCNNNNTTTTATAACGCATTTTCGTGTCATTGAAATTTACAAAATAAAGGTATCTCGCTGCTTTGAATTGTCATCAGCGCATGAAATGGAAAATAAAGGAAAATAGATTGGTATTACGCAGCGACCTTTATTGAAAAAATTGGCGAATTACACGTTATAAGTACGCGAGTATATTTAAACTTTAATAATAGATGTAATCGCAGTCAACATTATCGTAATGATAATAAATAAATAAATACACATTTCCCTAAAAGTATGTTGCTCTTTCAAAAGTACCTTCTTATTACCATTAGATAACAAACTATCGCGCTTATTTATGTTATTATAATTTTAATTTTATTACATACTGAAAAAATACTATGTCCTATTCTAGAGAAAATCAAATGAATGCGACATTTAACTTTATTTTCTTATTTAAATGCAAAAGAGGCTTAAAGTGAGAATGGTCAACTACTATATAAATAAAAGCAGCGACCCTTTACATAAAGATAAAATAATTCGTAGAAAAATTACAGTCAATAAAATAATTGGGAAGTCATTTTATATTGAAAAGAAAGATTTAACGCCGTTTATCTGTACGCTGTCCATCAATGAGTCCTGGGCGATGAATGAAAATTCAATGCAGAATTATTTTCGTCGTGACAGGAAAGTCAACGCATCTTCGTCCGAAGAATATTTTTTATCGAATTCGTCAAATACTGTTTCCTTTCGTCAGCGAGATACCTTGGCTGAAAGTAAAATTTTTTACTTTTTACGTTTACAGCAGAAAAAGACGATAAATTTGCGTATAGTAAACCGACGTTCACCTGAAATTTAGCTCGCCGCAGTCGCGCTAGCAGCCTCGGTCGTGGTGCTCGCGGTATCCGCCTGCGGTTGCTTCTCTCGCAGCTCCAGCCATGGCATTCGCTTTTGCAGTTCCATTCTGTAATGAGAAAAAGTAAAAATTTTTCATCGCTTCTTGACGTCATTAAGCTTCACGAACTTCAAAGGCATAGGTATATATAACAAAACAATTTTACATGGTAAAATATTTTAGCAAAACTTGAGTAATCAGCTTCTTACAAAGAAAAGCTCACGACAGACTGCAGAAAATGGAAATGAGCCATAATCTAAAGCGATTGCGCAATCGCGCTATCCGCAATGCAAAGCAACTGGTTACCTGTATCTCGGGTGGCTAATTGCGTAAACGTAGGGATCCAGGCAGGCGACGGCCTTGCAAGTGCAGGCCGGGATCATCGTAACGCCAGGCGTAAGCAGAGACTTATTTCCGAAAGCTCCGATCAAGGACATGACGCCGTAAGGACACCACGAGGCGACGAATAGGAAGCAGATCGTTATGGCAGCCTGTAAAGGTTAACCAAATACCAAAGCAAAGATCGTTTACAATCTCGATTTGACAATTGCCATTTTGGTATAAAAATATTGTTGCGCAGATGAGAATTACAAACCGACCTTGGCAATGCGAACCTCGGCCGAGGCCTCCTGCTTGCCCTGGCCGCTCCTCAGGCTCTCGACGTTCATCTTCTTGGCCTGCTCGCGCAGCGCCTTCTCGTGATTGACCACGTGGCCGACGATCTGCATGTAGAAGTAGATGATCATGGTCATGGGGAAGACGAAGGAGAAGGTGAAGATGGTGGCCACGAAGTAGCGCGTCTCGTTGCTGTCGGTAAGGTAGTCGAAGGTGCAGCTGGTGAGGAAGCCCTCGGGAACGAAGCGTCCCCAGACGCCCATCAGCGGCATCAGGGCCCAGGGCAGGACGTAGCACCAGATCAGGACGATGAACAACATCACCTGGCCGCGGGACAGTTTGCCGTCCAGGGGTCGCGCTATCGTACTGGGCTCACATGGATGGTTTTTCAATTTTAGCTCACTTTTCGTTATGCTTATACTTTTTACTAATTCCCCTGAAGAAATTTTAGGCAGTCACGGATTTTTAGTCGGATTTTGATGTTCTATATCTATACTATGTGGTAAAACATGGGGATTTCAGATATATAAGAACAACGAATATCCAACTAAAATTCAGCCTTTTCAATCCGAAAATTTTTACAGGGGTTGGAATTTTGGTGTTGGTAGACAGAGAGTTATTAATGTCCCGGATGGAAAATTGAATAAATCATAACGCGGTTTAAAAAATTCAGTTGGAATTAAGAATGAAATCCAGTAATTCGGGCTGGATATTTTCAAAAGGAAAGTAAAATCTAATTAGATTTCTTGACTATTAAAACAATTATTATGGCATACTTGATTAGAGCGCGCAGTAAGACCTTGCGAAATTTCAAAGATATTAGGTCTAATTAATTAAGTTTCTATATTAAGGATGGAATAAAAGTATATCGGTTTCAACGGCAATATTCAATACATCTAATTTATTCAGAAACAAATTAATTACCTGTAACGATCGTAGGCAATGGCGGCATTGGTCATTGAGGCTCCGATACCGGTCATCGCGCCAATAAAGCCAAAGATTTGACAACCCAGGTTACCGAGCTCGAAGCCCGTGTGGAACGAGTTGTAGATGAAGATCGGCGTCTTGATCATCATGAAGAAGTCGCAGATCGCCAGATTAACGACGAACATGTTCGATGGCGTTCGCAATGGCTTCGCTCTGCGAATGATTGTGGTCGCGTTGACATTAGGTAACGATAAAAATGTGTTGACCTCATTATATTAATAATATCATTAATATTAATACGATAATGTATATTTCTTTTATAATTACTATTGAGCTGTACTAGTTTTTTCGTTTGGAAATTACATACTCTAGGATGATTCAGTGGAACCTTGTTAAAATCACGATGCTGAAATCGCTGAATTTCACGTAAATTTCACTAGATTTTATAACTGGAATTCCCATGAAAATCCAGCAGGAAATTTATATGAAATTTTTGATAGATCGACTGGATTTCACGTGGATTTTCAGCTCATTTATGTACCTGGAATTCCAGTTTGAAATGGAATCCAGGTGTATGTATACATAGAATCTAGCCATTTCAGCTAAATCTTTTTAACAGGGATCATTTTAAAGGAATTTGAACATGCTTAAATTTTGAATGACAGTTAAAGTAAAGTGAATATATTATGCAAAAATTTAAAATAAGCAGATTTGAAAAACCTAAGTTAAAGGGCCTAATAATATGAGATCAACCACCGAGTTTATTTCTAACTTTGTCGATCTGATTTTCAACTTGGTACAATTTCAATATCAATTCTACAATTTTCACGGTACTTCAACTGATCGAAATTCGCAATCCAATTTGTAAAACATTAATTTATCATTTTCTTTTTAGAGAGCACATATTGAACTAGATGTAAATTTTAAACATAACGAATCATCCACCTTGACGACTCAACACACGCAACTGCACTTTGCCGCGATGCACAACTATACGCCGAATAACTCTAATAATCACTAAGGTATACCCGCACTTTAGCCGCAACGAACTTACGAGCAGAATATCCAGATGACCAATCCATTTCCAAGGAGGGCGATGAAGGTGAAGAGGATGTAGAGCAACGCCAGGAGGTAATGGAGCGCCGGATTGGGCTCCGGGAAAGTTAGCCAGTGCTCGGGTACGTGGACGAGCTCCTCGGGCGGTACGTTCCAGCCGAGCAGTCGTGGTGGTCCCGCGGGCTGGATCCTCGCCTCCCAGCTCGCCAAGCCGCTGCCGCTGCTGCTGGTGCCGTTGAAGTTGTAATACGGCATCTTTTAGGTCTCTCGTTCCACTTGCCCCGATTCCCCGTGTCGAGCCGAATTCGCGCGCGCGGACACAGCCGCCACTGTCACTCTACTACAGCCAGCTATCACATTGTCCGCTGCTCTCTTATATATCCTCGCCTCCTGGCGGGGAGAGGAGAGGGCTCAACGGGTGGACTGGGCAAGAGTAAGACGGAGAGAGAGAGAGGCTGCCCTGAAACCCTTAATTCGCTGTCGACTGGGGCTTCCGGGCGCGGATTAGCCGCAGCGCTCGCGCGGATTATCTCTATTTCTCTCTTTTCAGTCTCTCTTTCACTCTGCCAGCCGGTCAGCGGAAAATCCTCCTCAAAGTCAAATCCATTGCCACGGGTAATAAGGGACTAGGGAGAGAGGGAAAGCTTCGGTTTGCGCGAACTGCGTATTAAAATCCGGCGCACGTGCGGACAATGTTGGAGCATCCCTGATGCGGATTGGGGATGCGGATTGCGAATTCGATGTGCGATATTGAAGACCAGTGAGCGAACGGAGATGTTTAATGCTTTATATTTAGCTTTGGGATATTGTCGGAAGGCAATTTCAAGCTTTCTAAAACTGTTTAGTTTCTACTGCGTTGACGAGTATTAGACTGTTCTGTTGTCCTTCAGTGTCACTTTATCACGTGATTCCAAGCGAACCACTAGTCCAGAAAATTAATCGATTGAGTAATAATTGATAATCAAATTTTCTGATTAACAGAGGTATAGCGCTTCAAAACATCGAATATTTTTTTATTCATCATGAGTATTTACTGTTAGTTTAATTAATTACTAAATCATAAAAATTCATTTGTGAATGATTAAATAAAATAAAACAGTAGGCCTTTGAATTTTGATTTCATCAAAAGTACACTTTATTATTTTTTTTTCTTTTGCAGCCTTAAAATAAAGACCGTATCTAAAATAAATTGAACTACAACGTAATAGTGGTGCTGCATTTACACAGATTAGAGATTCTTTACTAGAACAAACATAAACCTTCACGTAATAAATAATCCTTATGAAACTAAACTACTGGATTTGATAGCCGTGAAAGTAATACTGCATCAGAGTTATTATTAGGCGAATAATTTAAATAAGATGGAACGAAAGAAGCTCTTTTTTTAATTACAAATAATATAATAATTACAGTACTTGATTAATCATCTTTCTTTCATTCAAATAAAGTATCCCTGCCAAATCTTATGCTTTAGAATCACAAGAAATATTTTGGAAAATTGTACAAAATCATCACAGTTTTATCCTCTACAACTTAAAATAAATTTTGCCAAACTATATATCTTTTTAAAAGATTATGAACTTTAAAAAATAATAAATCACTTTTATTTTTTAATAATAGTATAAACGAAGGAATCGAAACAGTTTCACAATCGTTGTATAAGTTAAAAACTACTTTCACGCTTTAAAACAACTTACTTTGGTACAAAATAGTACTTATCGCTTTGTGTTTGTTAATTGTAACTATTTAAAAATTTACCTAAGCGTTTACTTTGTAAGGATGTAAAAATTGTTGCCTTTAATCATTTTACCGTGTTTGAATCTTATTGGTTGATCAAAGTAATATCAAATCCTTATCGTTACCGGCAACCTCAGGAGCCCTTTTTTTTTCGTTGAATTTTTACTTTTAAGAAAATATCTCTCCAGGAGGTTAAAGTCACTTATACAAAAAACATTTACACTGCATTAAACATTAAATTTTACTGGTTATTATATTGACTTGGAAAAGTAGAAAAATACCGTAGAGTAATTTAGAGTTAAATCGGCAACAATAAGCAAACAGTCTCATTAAAGCCACCTATATTATCCTCTGCCGTGACGTTCGGTTGAGTCGTCGACGAGCGTGTGGGCTGGCAAATAACGGCTAGGATCCTGTGGATCCCTCAGAAGTGGATTCTTTGTAGTAGTGTCTTTTGCCCCAAGGCTCGTGTAGCCTTCGTCGTAGAGCGAGCAATAAGGAACTTTGTGTTGCAGAAGGAACTGCCAAACCTACGAAAGAATTCGTTTGATATCAGTCTATATATGATTTTTAATTATACTTTATGAGTAAAGTAGTAAAGTAGTTTTATGAGTCAGCAGAAATAATATCTTAAGGCGTTGTCTGACACAACCCGGCGGTTACTACTGTCTATAGACACGTTACATATTTCAGATAAAAAATCACATTAAATTCAAAATAAAATTTGACGTTTACACTTTATATAATTCGAAGCAGCTACAACTTAACGAAACCATGAATCCTATGTTTATTCAGCTCAAACAGAATCGAAATTTCATTTGAACTAAACAAATTGGTCTACCTAACATACCGGCCCCTTAAAGAAAAAGCAAGCCCGAATGCGTCGAAAACTTTCAATGACTCTCACATCCCTAATCACCAAAAAAAAAGACAAATAAATAAACTGATACCTGGCTATAGGACCAGTCGATGATGGGACTGACGCGCATGACGGTCGGCCAGCCAGCGTCCGTCGGCGCGAACGGCTCGAGCGCGTGGGCGCCCGGGTCGTTTTTCCGCGTGCCCAGCAAGCAGGCTTTCAGCTCCGGCCTCTCGCCGAGCAGCTCGGCCAGGGCCCGCATTATCGGGCCGTCCGTACGAATCATCTCTAGGCCGTAGTAGCTCGCCGCCTCGCGCACGAAGTCGTTGACCTATACGTATAAGCAAATTTTCGTTAGTATATATTTAGTCGATTTATGAGGGCAAAATGTAGATATATGTATATGGATGTGATGCATACCTCGGGGAAGGCGTCTCCGGTTACGTAGAGGCAGAGCGGTGGCTCGTGATTTCGTAATTGGGCCAGCGTGGCGGCCAGATGAAGAACGACGGTGCAGTCTTTGCCGCCGTTAAAGCTGAGGAATACCTCGTTGGCTTTGTACCTGATGGCGAAATCGTTCGTTTTTAGAAATGTCGAGGTAACGTTATTTCATCTCACCTTACTGCTTGCAGGTAAATGTACTTAGTTTGATGAAAATTTTTAAAGCACATAATATTATTGGATTGGGCTAATGTTTACAGATATTCCAATCGATTTTTTAATAAAATATTTTTCAAGGTTTAAGTTTATTAATTTTTCATTAATGAAAAAGACAATGAACTTAAACTATTTCCAAATCAATTAATCACGAAAACCCACACTGAGAGAAAAAATTCCTGAAATCAAATAAATATTTTCTTCAATAGTCCTGAAAAGAATTTATTTAATTCAAATATTATATTTATTAAACTGAAGTAAATATTTATTAAAAATAAGTTTATTTTTGAAAGCAAACAAATACTTATTTGAAATACTATTAAAGAAAAGATTAATTTGATTTTAGAAATTTCTCATCTCACTGCACCCTTACTCAAACCCTCAAAAGCCCTCGTTAAACTCACCTATCATAGCACTCCTCCAAAATCCTAAACGCCCTCCCAACGTGCTCCAGCTCTCTCCCGTCCTCGTAAAGCCTCCTCGCCTTCTCCAAATCAAACCCACCCATCCGTCGCAGCTTCTCCCTCGGCAGGCCCGCCAAAATCTCCCTCTTCACCCTGTCCACCTCCTGCCTGCTCCTACCCTCCAGGGTGATCCTCGTCCTGGGGCCGGCCTCGGCCTCCTGGGGATAGCTGCCGATGGCCACCCTGCCCCGGCAGCTCGCCGCCTGCTCGTCCAGGAGCTGGACCAGCTCGAACTCGTCGAGCTCGACGTCGACGCTGGCCTCGTAGAGCGGCAGTCCGGCCGAGAGGCTGGCCAGGATTGAGTCGACCGCCGGGCGAAAGTAGCACGGCGAGCCCGGTAGCACGTAGACGTTGCGCGCTTTCACTATCGCGTGCGTGTCTAGAGAGAGGGAGAGTAGAAGAGAGCGATGGTTTTTGTGAGAGAGGCGCTGAGCTTTTTAGAGCTCGGGGAGATTGAGTGGGTTATTGTTGGAGCCGGTGCAAGGTACTTTTTTTGGAGAGTCAAAGTGCGGACGATTTTTAATGAAGTGGCGAGAGTTTCGTGAGAAAGTGCTTTGTGAGCGGGAATTTTTTGTTTGATCTGGCTTTTTGTTGCTCGTTTCGTTAAGAAAAGATTGTTGGATCAACGTGCGAAACTCGAGTTAGCTGAAGAGATAAGTTATGCAAGCAAGTACGGGTATTGTTTGCAGCACGCGCGATGCTTTGTATGGCTTTTGACTTTGTTTACTTTAAACAGCTGTAATAATATGAGCGTACAGCAAGCATACTGGTCTTTTGTTATTACAGATCAATACCTGTCACATCTTTATAGTATAAAATATAGACTTAATATTTGATCGATTTTAAATCGGTAAATTATTTTAATAAACGGTAAACTATCTTGTATTATACTTGCAGTCTGTAAGATAGGTAACAGAAAAACTATCGAAAATTGCAAAAAATAAATGTTACTTGCCTTAAATAAAAATAAATATAATCTTTAAAAAATATATAATTATTTATTTATTTTTTGTACTTCGTATAAACGTATTAGTATTTTTACAATACACAATGTATTATTGTGTATTGATCATAAAAATTTTAGTCCAAAGTATAAACAATTATAGGATTCAAACGTTTTTTTGGGTAAATTCTTTTTTGGCATTACTTTGCCTATCTAAAATACAAAATCCGTAATGAATTAATTAAACAATAAAACCTTAATTTCTCGAAATCCGAAAAAACCAGACATAAGCTATTACCTTGGCAAGCCACAACATAAATATAGCAATTAAAATTAACAGTCAAATTTTAGCAAAGCTTTCTTAAATAAAAGTTGGATTGTTATTTAATGAAACTTTTTAAAAATAATAAGATAAATGCAGAAGCGATGTCGAATGCGAAAGCATTTTCCCGTCCCCTTAACTTGCCTGATCATAAAAAAATCTTACCATTCTCAACTCTTCGACTGGCCACTTGAATGAACTCGCAGGGACTGGGCACAATGGCGAGTCGCCTTGACTCTGGATGCTCCGGAAAGAGTCTGCTAAGTTTGCTGAGCAGCTCCTCGTTCTCTTTGAGCGTCAAACCGAGTCCCTTGGCGACACCTTCGTAGGTCAAGTCGTCGTGCGTCGGGCCCACTCCGCCAGACGTAAAGACTATCGGATAGTTTTTGGAGGCCTGGGACACCTCGTTGGCTATCACGTCGACCTGATGCGCGTCAATTCGGAGTTTATTTATTGTTCGGGTTTGAGCGGTTGTGTCAAAGAATTCGGCTTATGTTTATTTATTTATTTATTATTATTTTTTGAAGAAGAAAATGGAAATAATGTATTTTTTTTACTGATGACTAAACTATTAATTTGTGTGATAAAGATGTGCAACTTTTACTTTTAGTTTTTGTAAAATGTTAAGCGAGTGATATTGTGTTATCCGATTTAAACTGGAATATCCACTTATAAGGAAGTGAATGAGCGAGTTAAATTATTCCGAGCATAAAGAAACTTTCATTAATTTTTATCAAAGAATCATGATTAGGAATATATTAAAGTAAATCACTTTGTTTTCAAAGTACTTCCTTAGCAAAATCGTTACTTTTTGTTAGTCTTATTCATACAAATGTTTCTGTACAATTTATCTTTTAAGGTTTTTGCTTCTAATTTTGTATACGAAAAAAAAATATTACCTCATCAGGAATTACGACAACTCTTCGAATTTTAATACCTATGGTTTGTAAACTTTTGGCTAAGTACATTGTATTAGCATCTTGAACCTGTCCTTTCAAAATTTCGTCGCCAATTATTATTAAAGTTGCCACGTGCTTGTCTGTCATTGTATTTATTTCTATTTCAATTTAAATTCCACCTTGAGGAAAAGAAAAAAAAAGAAAGAAACCAGGTTTAGAAAGTATTTACATTTATTTTACAATATAAAGCCTTATACATAACAATGATATAATTATAATTCTCAAAAGGTTTCATTGTCAAAGTTGTAAATTTTGAATAAGATTCGCGGTCTGTTCTTTTGATGGTCCAGATACGGGCTGTTTCGACTTGATGGGTACGATTTTCTTTTTCGCGTCAAGAGCCTTCTTTTTTCCAGGCTGATGCACTTCTTTGCTGAGTTCCACCAACTGCTTGTTTATTAGATTCGTCTTTTCCTTGTTCAACTTACTTCCCTGGCCAAGATCCAGCTGCGCAGACAAAAATGCCCGTTATTTTATGACAAAATTCAATCGATGGATCGTTAAAATTTGTCCTCAAGTGACGCGAGGAACACTTACTTTTTTCAGCGTGGTCTTCACCTTTTTGGCCTTCTTCGAGCGGGCGCCTGTTACCTTAAACACGTTCTTCGCTTTGGTCTTGTTCTTGCCCATTGTTTCCTAGAAAATCATTTTCCACATTATCCCATGTTAATTTCAATTTTTTCTCTGCTGGCTCCTCTCTCTTCAGTATTTCTTTTGTCAATAAAAATGAGACGCGCATCATGTCTTTGTTGGGAGCTACATTTCTCACATGATGAATATTTATCAAAGATTCGGAAGAGAGTTCAGATCCCAATTTTTCCTCGACCATTTTTTTAGCTAAGTCATTCAAATCGTCATTTTTTCCTGATTTAACAAAACAATATACATGGATCGTTGGAGCTTTTGAACAAACTTTATCTATTTGTTCTGCAGTCAACCAATTGGAAAAGACATCTAAGAATTCAACTGCAAGAGCTGGTAAATTCATTGACATGTGTTCTGAACCAGGTGCATTTTTCTCTCTCCTATCTAAAATGTCAGTTTTGACTTCATCTCTTAAAAAATCTCTTCCATCCTTATTGAAAGCAGTCAATAATTTAGAAACTTTTTTATTTATTTGTGAATTTTTAAGTAACCATTTGTAAGATTCAGGATTTAAATCGTTAGCTAAAACTCTTATACCTTTGGAAGCAGCTGGAACTGCAAATGGACCTACACCAGCAAATACATCATAGAGCACATCACCTGTTTTCAACAATTTCACTAGAGCCACATGCTCTGTTGATAGTCTTGGATTCCAATAAACTTTGGCAAAATCAAAATGATAAATGTGACCATGCTCCTTAACGCAAACAACTGTGTTTTTTTCTCCAGCTAATATTTCCATTGCAAAATTTCTGTATGTATTATCAATGTTATCTAATTTATTTACTACTGTTCTTGCATTAGGAATTTTATCAAGTAAAACTTGACCTATCACATGTTTATATGGTAATTGTTCATCACGAAGATTTAAATGAACGATGTGTCCAATTAAGCTGTGGGATGTTGGCACCTCAATACCTCCTGGCAAAATTTTACGGAGAACTTCATTACGACGCCAATTTTCATATGACAATACTAGTTCTCGTTCTTTAAAAGTATTATTCCAGTCTATCTCTTCTTTGAATGTATCTGAAATATCTTTTACCTTATCGGGATCTAGATAAATGATTGATTCCTGCTTTACTGGATCAGGAGTTTGAACTGCCTTGAAATTAGGTAGTTTTAACAGAAATTTTTGTAATTTGCCTCTGAATTTATTTATAGAATGAACAGGTAGAACTACACATGGCATATTTTTCACTGTGATTTTGAATGCTTCATAATCTAGTTTATTTGTGCCACACACTGAAGATGGAGGAACCAGCAAGGAAGCCATCGTAGTCTGGTAAAAATTTAACTGAACTTTTGAAATACAAGTGCCCAACTGTACTAATGGTCTGAGTCCAATCATTCAGTTTCGATGAATCAACATTTCCTTGAACAAGAGTTCAAGTTTTGTATTGCCGATTATTATAATAGCAAGGTCTAGTTATGAGAGATTATGTAAATAAAATTTTATTAAATCATAAAATTTTATATTACACTATTTTATGAAGGAAATAAATAATTACGTATGAAAGTTTTATTGATATCTTATAAGCAGTTGAAGTATAAGAAAAATTTTGAGAATATAAACAAACAATGATTTTAAAAAGGAATTAGATATTTGTTTTGAAATAGTACAGTTAAATAAACATAAACAGCTTTCTATTTATTAATGTAAGCAAATAACAGCAATGACAAGTTGTGAGTATGTTATTATTATATTAATAATAATTGCTTGCTCGCACTATTACTTACAGTTATAAAAATACATTTTCGAAACTAGCACTAAAATCATGGAAAAACTGAATAAACCTTGTGCATCCAAACACCAAACGCGGATTCTCTCATAACCTAGACCCATATTTCTTTCGCGTAGCCGCGCAAAATAGTCCACTTACAGCTAACTCAACGACAACCATCCGCAGACTATCTATCGCGCTTAAAAACTAAAGCAAAACGAATCAAACATAAATTACCTTTTACGAGTCGTTAACAGCGATAAATAAACGATAGTCCTCACTTCGGCTCCAAAGCTATACTTCGTATCAACTCAACTCACAAGTTGGACCACGAGGCATACGTAACGACAATATCCTACAAACAGTCTGAAGTCAGCCCCTTCTCGAATCCGACGCTCCTACGCATCGACGCTTTGACCAAAGCCATCAAACGCCAACTTCAGCTGTAATTATCAGCTGATTATATATAGCTATATCAAGCTTTTCAGTTCTCGCGCGACGCTTTATCGGATTTGCGCGCTCCACACAGTGAGTGCATACACATTCACACACACACACCCACACGTACCCACAATTCCCCGTGGTGCAGGACGGAGCTTAAGTCGAGAGCTGGCTGCGCGTGCGATATGACGAAGGTCAAAATCGCCTCGTAGTTTATCGCGTAAATCCGTCTTTATTTCTGATTGTTTGGGGAGCGCGCAGCGATGACGAGCGAGTCGAACGTCAAAGGTTATGCGCCTCTGCCCCAGAGCATCAGCAACACCGACACCGAGGACGACGAAGACGAGCATCATCATCATCATCATCAACATCACCATCATCACGAGCACGCGGATTCCACCTCCAAGGAGGACGACCAGTCCAGGATAAGTGTGAGTGTTGCGTGTTTTCGAGCAAAGCAGAGCGTGTATATATGTATATAGGAGCCGATCGGAGTATAGCTGGGTTTGTTTGCGCGAGACGGGATGGTGTGTGCGAGCTTATTTTTTTTTTTTTATAGTGCTAATTGAACTCGCTCGCGCGCTTGAATATCTACGTAGGAATTTGTTTGTTAGCAAGGTGCGGAGAGTGCAGGTTGAGGGTGAGGTGTTCCTTTTATCGCTGGCTTGCTCTTTTGTTTCAGCCAAGGCTTTCTCGGAATTTCTAAATATAAACGTATTATTGATTTCGTTTTTGCTCTACAATTAATCGTTTTCTTAGAAATCTTTTTGTTTCGAATATGTAGATGTTTGTTAGATGATTGTAAAGTAGATTTTTTTTAATAATTTGCAAAACGATTTAGTATAATTGATGTTGAAAATTGATATTGGAATTGTAATATCATAATGTGAGAAACATTGTTAGGTAGCTCTTAAATTTTATTTGTTAAATTAAATTTTTTTTTTCCATATACTTATATTGTTAAAAATTATTATTAACTTAATTGTACTAAAGATATAAATGATAAAAATATTTTTGCTAACAAATATTAATGTGTTTGCAGGATACAACAACTATTTGTCAAAATGGAAGGTTTTATCCCCTTGATGAAACAAAAAACATTGCAAACAGAGCAAGAAATGGTAGGAATTCATTTGGCTACAGCACAGACAATATTCCAATTATGATATTGGATGGACAAAGTCATGATGATTTATGGAAGAGGCATGATATGTCATCGCTTAGACGGTTTTGTTTAGTTGCATCAGTATTACTGTGTATACTTACAATTTTGGTATTCTTATATGTACTACCTTGTGATAATTCTTCGATATGTCCACCCGTTCCAGAACCAAAAACGTCAGTATCATGGGATAAAACACTAGAGGGTGTTGGTAAGTGAAATGATTATTTATTTTGTATTTTACTACTCATAAATAAATTAAATTTATCAAATTTAATAATTTAAAATTAATTATTAATCAAAGATGATTAATTATTTTCTTAAATGATTAATAAAAAATTATATATTCTATTTTAGAATTACATGGAAGAATTACAGTGATACCAGGCAATCCATACAATCTAATATTCCTTCTAAGAGGTCAGCAATTTGGTGACATTGGCTCAAGAGATTCAGCCGGGCAGCAGCAGATCACTCCAGAGGGAGGCGGCGTATTATCCATGCAAGGAACCAGTGGAATTCCTTTGTGGTGGGTAGTATTAAAACGATTGCCTACGGATATAAATTGTGAAATACTCGATACCGACGGTTCTGGAAAACCAGATTGTCTTGTATCGGGTGAGGGAGGCCTACTAGTTAGTATAGAACCAATTGCTGGTACAATTCACTGGAATTCCGAAATCCATACACATTCAGATCTACCCTTGTTACTTTCCGACTTGGATTCTGATGGAATTAATGATTTATTGAGCATCGAGATTACGAACACCAGCCGAAATCTCGTCCTACTGTCTGGTAAGAACGGCAAATTTTTTGCACGGCGTGATATACCAGGTTGCCAGACCGTTAAGTTGAACAATATAGATTCGTCGTTCGTGTTAACTTACACTTGTTCCAATGGAAAGGGCGATAGTAAGTTTTAATATGCAATTAAAATATGTTAAAAAATAAACAAGTGTTTTCAAAAATTGATTTTACTTCTACTAACACTATTTTTACAGAATCGAGTCGTTCGATCTTGCTAAAGAACTTGATCGAGTCGCTCAACTTCTCACAAGCGCGACGTAAGCTTGCGCTCACTGGGCCGCCGCCCTCGGCCGCCCCGAGCCCCAATTCCTATCCGAACCAGACATCGGCCGACAGCTGGGATTTGACTCCCCATCATCGGCTCTATGTGCGCAATGCGGGTGGTGACGCATGCCCGGCCGACGATTGCCGGGCCCACGTCAACTTGACGCTTCACCGCGCCGGCCGCGGCAACGAGAGCCGCATATGGGACCACGCGAGTGCCACGACTTTTGTAACGAGGCCCGCAATACTTGATACCGCAGGCCAGGCCTACACCGCGGGTTTCGCTCTTAAATTCTGGAATTGGACTGCCGACGCTGTTGAGTCGGGTGATAAGGTATGGACTATTTCTAAAGAAAATAAAAACGTACGGAAAAATGTATTGTAATTGTTTTATTGATTTTTATGAAGTTAGCTTTGTATTAAACATTACAAATTTTGCTTATGGTTGAAACCGCTAATTCGTTCATTTAATCATTTTTAGAATGGACTGAGGCCTGAAGCCACGACGGTGCGCCAGCAGAACCTTACGGAACGTGTGAGCATTGTCTACGTGAATAACACAGAGGTTCACGTAATGAACGCGAGTCAGAGTGAGCTTGTGCAGCTGTGTCGAGGCCAAGACTGTCAGCCTAGTTTGCCACGGCAAGCACGCTCGATTTCTATAGCCGATCTAAATGGTGACGGCATTATGGAGCTGATCAGCTACCGATCGACTTACAATGTCACTGACGACGCGAAAAAGTCTCAGCTTACGTCAAAGGTCCAGATCGTTAAGCTGGACGCTGTTTTTTGAAAGGAGAGAGAGTGAGAGATAGCACCCACCGCGCGCGCTTGATGCTTTAACATACGTATAACTGATGTATAATGCGACGAGATGAGCTTTTTACACGTTTTTCTGATTATGGACTACGAAAGATTTTTTTTTCTTTTATAGTTTTTCTTTTTTAATCTTTCTCTCTGACTCGTCAATGTAAATTGTAGAGTTTCGAGAGAGATATGTAGTTGCTATATATTGTTTTTATTTATTTGTATATTTATTTATTTGTTACTACTGAGGCTTTAAATGTTTAAGTGTGTGATGTATTTAATTAGAGTGATTTTTTCAATAAAATAAGCTGAAATTCAAAATTTTTTATATTACTATTCCTATTAAAATCGTTTACGTAAGTATTCAAAACTTGATAGTAACTTATAAAACATTTAGGTAATACAAAAAAGTAGCTAAGTAATATTTTATAAAGTAAAATTGAATTCCATTTGTTTGACAATTTGTTGTTCATGGGATGAACAATTTATGTTACCTCATTATTTAACCAAGGTGTAAATGGATGCTTTAATGGTAAACATTTTCGGATCATTTATAAAGTCCCTTTCTCAAAACTTATAATATTATTAATTTTACATAATTTACAACAACAGTAGATTATGTCGAAAAAAAAGTCATGTAAATTTTATCACGTTAATATCTTTAATAATTCCATAGTTTAAGGAATACTAAAACAAAATAAAGTCTAAAAAGTAAGAAGAAAATTTTTTTTTAGTATGACCCATAATTTTTTCTTTCCCTTCTCGAAAAAAAAGAATAAAAAAAGTCCCAAATCCAAGGCCCAACAGAAAAAACAGACAGGCCGATTAACAAAAAAATCCATCCAGAGCACAGCCCAGCTTCCGCGTGCACATATGCATTTTGTCACGCGCCAGTTTTCCAAGGATCGCTGTCTTTTTTCATTCCCGCGTGCAGCGCGCAAAAACAGCGACCTAGGGCCGCTCGGGACTGTAGCGCGGCACTCCGAGAGAAAGAGTGAGAGAAGCGACAGTTGGTACAGTTGACCCGTCGACGATGGACCTCGTCGCTGCAGCGCGCCCCGACGACGACATCGTCCAGGCAGCTAAGGACTGGGCGCTACTGCGCGGACTCACTTTCAGGAGGAGCGGAGATAGTCCAGGTTGGTGAAATATAGTTTTGCAGAATGCGCAGCTGATTTATCGAGTGGATATATAAAGTTTGAATTCGACGTGAGCGATATGTTGTTGGCTTTTTAGCGCGAGGCTCTTTAGGCTCGATTGAGTAAGAATATTGCGGACAGTTTCCCGCGCTTTGGTTTTTTGAGTGCCGAGTTATAAATATAATTACGGTATTTTATATATTTAGAATTTAGGATCTCGGTGCAAGTTTTGAAAGAACTATCGGTCAATTTTATAGAATATATATATATATATATATATATATATATATATATATTATAAAAGCAGGTTTTGTTATAAATCGGGCAGGGTATTCGCTTTTTGTCACGGCGTGATTCGTTGATTCGTTTTTTACTGGATTTACCGTTCATTGGAGAAGAAATCGTTTTAAAAAAAGGAATAACATTATTTCGGAGAGACATTAAATTCTAAAAGAAGGGGAAATTGAGTATCGGTCAACATCTGCAGTACATCGACGACTTTATCTGAGATTTTCCGACATAACTACAGATACCTCCATTTCGGGGCTCTACGAAATTAACAACTTTATATTGAAATGTATAGCTAAGGACGGAGACGACAAGTAAATATAAATGAATAAAAATAATTCAAATATAATTTATTTCGATTACAGTGTATTAAATTTTGGGAAAAGTCGATGATTCTTTTTATAATCTAAAAATAGGATTAGACTTAGTAAAAGCTAACACACAATAAGTTCTTAGAAACGTAAACTGTAATTTTTAGTTTTTAAATTCGAGAAATTATTTTTCTTGCGGCAGTAATGATTTGTACAACAAGGGATAAGAAAATGAGTCAAGCGTCTTAGTTATGTCGAGTGTGCTGAAAGCGTCCAAGATAGAGGTGATTATATTCTACTATGTCTATCGATATCTAAATATTTTGACTTGGCAGAATATAATCCCTTTCACAGAAGCATATTAAAGCTCATTTAGTATACGAAGTAAGGTATATCTTACTTTATAGTATTATTATGACTGTAAACCCACTTTATTATTATGGAACTAAGTACAAATTAAATGACATAGTTCATTTGAAAAATAATGTGAATGATGATTCAGTATTTGGAATTATAAAAAAATAGTTCGATCAGAGGAGAAAAAATTTGTGTTCATTGTTGGCTGACAGGCCCAGGTTCCTAGTCCTTGAATAATTGTAAGCTTTTCTTTCTTAGCGCTCAATCAAGAAGTCACTTTTCTCAGTGCTCACCCGACTTATTACTGTTTTTAACGCTAGATCGAGTTAGAATCTTTTTCTATTATTTCGCTTGTTATTAGTTGTAGGTATTTATTAATGTTTCAGATGTAAAAGTTCATTTCATAAAAAATCAAACAATGAGAAAAGT
Organism: Eupelmus azureus; assembly: GCA_030522685.1. NCBI lineage: Eukaryota > Metazoa > Arthropoda > Insecta > Hymenoptera > Eupelmidae > Eupelmus > Eupelmus azureus. Next base: position 5,100 of record JAPYZA010001121.1, on the reverse strand, counting down.
AAATCTTTTAAAACTGTTTAATTTTTAGCAGTCTAACCCAAGATTCTTGTCGACGTATGATTCATTCATTATTAAAAAATCGATACGTAAAAAAATTTATTCCAGGTCGCTACGACCGCAAGTCATTAATTGTAAACTATTAAAGAACATGCATTTGATTTACTTCAACATCCACATTCACACGGTATTAATTAACTACAAACGATCTTTTTAATAAATGGAGAATCTAACTTCCATTGTTTCCAACTCCACGCATATACTTACAGTATTCAATTTCACTTTGCATCTTGAAACATCAAGAATTCAAGCCGCAAAACCACCCCAAAAAATCCTATCAAACCAGGAGCCATCAGCGGCCCACCACATCTCTCTAAAAAATCTACGCACATATCCTTACACACTTATTCATCATCGCACACATATCCACACGCGTGTTCGCAGACAGCGTCGACTTCATCCCGTTCATCCTGCTTCCGTCGTGCTTTCCGCGCAGCGAATACGAGGCGGTGCGCGCTGTCCAGCCTCTGGTGAACCAGCTGATGCACCGAGTGGCCCACGACCGGATCTTTCTCAAGCGAGCCTTAGCCGGGGTGGCCAGGGTCGACGAGTTCACCAGGCGGCTGCTGGATCTGCACGCCGAGGCGAGGAGCGCCCAGAGAGTGTCGCTCGGGCTGCTCAGAGCGGATTATATGTTGGAAGACGCGGGGGAGGAGAGCTGGCTGGGCGCCAAGCGGTGCAAGCAAGTCGAGGTCAGTGGCGGCTGTTTTCATGTGCGATTGTTGCTTCTTGCGTGGATGCGAAAATGCGAGGAATCACTTTTTTCTTCTTCTTGTTTTTTAAATAAAAGAAAGAAATCGTTTGGGTGTTTGGATGGTTGTGTAAACAGCTTTTGATATAAATATATAATCATTGTTGGAAACAAATGGATTTCGATTCAAATTAACGTACGCATAAGCTTATCGCGCGATACACCCTAGCTTATTGTGGCTGTTAGAAATTTTCTGGTATCTACGATTAGAAAAAATAAACTGTAAATAAATTTGGATCATTGGATCACTCAAGGATCATTTTTTAAATCCAATTCGTTAGAGAACTGATACTATCTTCAAGAATGTTTTTAAAAAATTTTAGTATAATAAACGAGCAAACTAAAGCCACAAATTATGGAGAAAATTAAGAAACTGTTACATTAATATTTCAAAATTCGTAGTCCAATCAAATTAAATTATATATCACAATAATTGCCAGGACTATCGAACTAGAGTCGGAAATTATCCACAAAGGCAAATTAAGCCCTATTGAGAAACTTAGAGTTAAGTTTAATTTTGTCCACAATTAGGCCATATTAATAAAAAATCAGATTATAAAAAAAATAATATTATTTAATAAAATGAAAAAAAAACTCTAGGTAAACACGATAGCTAGCGGTCAAGGCTGGATCGGTACAGCATGCTCGAGGCTCCATCGCTACATCCTTGCAGAAATGGGCCTAACGGAATACTTTCCTCACATGCCCGAAAACCACGCGCTGGAAAAGCTCAGCATGGGAATGGTCGAGGCTTGGAAGCTGTACAATAAGCCAAGGTCCGTGTATGCTTAGATACTTGTCAAAAAATTCACGCCTACATCAACAAACTGTTTTACAATACATCGATTTTTCTCCCCGATTCCCATCGCATAGCGCTCTGGTACTATTCGTCGTCGAAGAGACGTGGACGCAACACATCAGCGATCAGCGTCAGCACGAGTACGAGCTGCGCCGTCTCGATCCTCGGATCCGCGTGATCAGGCGCAATCTAGGCCAGATCGGCAGGACGGCTGAGCTGGTCGGCGAGGAGCGCAGACTGATAATCGACGGCCGCCACGAGGTTGGACTGGTTTACATGCGCAGCGGCTACGCGCCCGAGCAGTATCCCAGCGAGATCGAGTGGCGAGCCAGGCGGATTATGGAGGATTCCATGGCTATAAAGTGTCCCAGCGTGGGATATCAGCTGGCCGGGACGAAGAAGGTGCAGCAGCTGCTGGCCCAGCCGGGCTGCTTGGAGGGCTTTTTGGAGAGGGACGAGTGCGACAGACTGAGGAGGTTCTTTACGGGTGAGCTTTACTTAGTTACGAGAATGTTGACGAATTTTTTTTTTGTAATCTAAACAAACTCATATTTTATTGTTGCTTCTTGCATGAACGAAAGTTATTAATAATAATAAGCTCATAAGCTAACTTATTGCTGAAGTAAGTTAGGATAGAAAGTCTGAACAAACTCATCTGTATCTACTGAAATGAATTTTTGTTATACTGGGATATTGAACTTTAAGGAAATTAATATTATTTGACTAATTATGGTTACAAGAACTTATTTTTTTAAACTTAAATCAATCGACACTCTAAAACCTGCTTCACTTTTTGCTAAGAATCGATTTCTGAAAGATGGACACTCAAGTCACAGAATTTTAATTATTCAATAACAAAGATCATTGTTTTAATGTAATAAGCTTATATTTTCTAAAAGTATGAATTAACAAATCTTTCACTATTTCACAAAAACTCTCCACAAATTCTTCTTAATTACAAATTCTCAACAAACACTATTCAACTTTGCACAAAAAGGTCTGTATTCCCTGGACACGAGCGAGACGGATGACGCGGCTATAGAAGCGGCCATAGCTAGACCGGATTCTTACGTTCTGAAACCCCAGCGAGAGGGCGGCTCCAACAATCTATTCGGTACTGAACTTCAAGCAAAGTTGAAATCGATGAGGTATAACAGCGCAGAGCGTTCAGCCTGGATACTTATGGACAAGATCGTGACGGTGACGCAGAAAAATTATATAGTACGACCGAATGCACCAATGATTAGAGAACCAGTAGACCTTACTTTGGAATTGGGTATCTTTGGAGTTGTACTGGGCGACGAGGACAGAATCTTCCAAAACGAAACGTCCGGTCATACGTTGAGGACCAAGCTGGCTGAGTGCAACGAGGGCGGAGTATCCAAAGGATTCGGGGCGTGCGACAGTCCCCTGTTGATTTGATAAATTTTGATGAAAAGTGGAAACGCACGTAAATTTACAAATGTATATTTTTACAGTCTAAAATTGCGTGGAATGCACAACATCTACAGTTTTATATAATTAAATTAAAAAATATTTTAGTTATGATAAATAAAACATTGTTTATCTTATAAAATTAATTAAAATTAGACTAGTGCATACAAAAAAATTTATTAATAATTCTTAGTAATTTAGACTTAGTTTATTACTTTAAGCTTAATAATTTTTTACTGATAAAAGCATACTATAGATTTTTTGTTTTAAAAAAAAAATATATATTTCTTAAATATATATATTTTATATACACAAATACAATTGTAATCTCAGATAAGTAAAGTACAGTTATAAATAGAAGTAAATAATAAAAACAAACCTTATAAATATAAATTTAATCCATATCCTTTAATGGTGTTTCATACAACCATACTGTATCTATTCCTTCACCAATACTTGAAATTGGTTTGCAATTAGGTAATGGAAATCTACAAGCTACAACTGAACAATTTGGTTTTAATTCTGATTTAAACTTTTCTTCAAGTTCTTCCATCTATAACAAAATAAATTAGTATATAAATAGATTACTTCATTATTAATAATTTTATAAAAATTCTATACTTTTAAAGTAAATTCTAAATTTCATTACCATTTCATCAACTCCAAATATAACAACATTATCATATTTTTTTAAATTAAATTTCCACAAATCTCGTTTGAAAAATGATGTTTTTGACGATACCCCATTAGAGAGTGCAGAAATTTTAGAAAATGCTATAAGCCATGGATTCAACTCTACGCCATCTGCTTGAAAACCAGCTTTTGCTGCAGCAATAACCTAAGAAATACAATTTTTCTGATTAATGTGATATTTAACTTTTAAGATTGAGACTAAAACAAAATCTTACAATACGTCCATCTCCACTTCCTATATCAATAAGAGATCCTGATTTTCCTTTCAAAGCTTGCATAACATTATTTACTTGTTCTGTTGTTGCTGGAACATACGGTAAACATATTCTCCTGAATCCTGGGCTGACAAAAGGGAAGCATACAGCACTAATTGCTAACCCACAGCCACCTGCAAATTTTAACAAATTAAAAATATAAAATGCAAAAACAATTTTATATTGCATTTATAATCCTTACAATTCAAGTGTTCAATGTTAAAATTAGCAATACTATTTCAAAAAATAAGTTCTCAAATTAATGTTTTCGTTTGTGAATAAATAGAAAAACATAAAATTTAAGTAATGCAAAATGCAAAATAAGACACTGTCACTTCTAACCTGTATCAGTAATTTTAAGCCTATACACATTTACCTAATAACTCAATTCATAATATTTAATTTCCAATCGTAAAAACACAATTAAAAAGACTAAATAAACAAAGAAGGAAACAAAACCAAAAGAAACATACCCGTAATAGCAGCCAAATAAAAACCCAGCCTCGACGGTTTCTGCTTCAGCTCAACATTGACAGAGCCCAATATCTCGCTCTCCATCTTCTCCTTAAACACTCTCCCTTATCTCGTACCGCTCTAATCCCGCATCATCCCCTGCCTATCTCGCAAGTACCCTCAGTCTCTCATATCAAAGTGCATCAATCGCAGAAAATCTCACGTTTTCTTCACCAAATTATCCCTCGATTCAGCACGTGTGCGCACTCGGCAGCCGCCCGCGTATAGTACTCCAATATTATTTACTTTTACAAGCCATTCTCACGAGAGCGTTTGCATTTCTGCCCCCGCTGCAAGCTTTCACTGCAGCCTTGCGGGCTTGCCTTGAGGTTTATTTAGATTTGGGCCGCAGAGAGATTAGTCTATATTCGTTGTCACTACTCAAGTTTTGTAGTGGTCGCTACTGCGTGCATGACGCCATCTGTACTTGCCGCCGCTCTTCGTAAAACTCCAGTAGCGCCGACCGGAGTCCTCAGTTACCGCCTTTTTTCTCTCAGTGAAACTCCTGTTTTCTCTCAGTGTATACAGTACGACTGCTTGTGTAAAATTAATTAAGCGGGATACATTTTTTGTTAAAGAACGAATGGAATTTCGTAAAA